>JAQFZU010000153.1:0-43575 GCA_034696185.1 Henia vesuviana | reverse complement strand
TATGTTAAAAGATTTTCCTTTGTAATTTATAGCACTTGATAAATACAGACAACTCTGCAAGTGATGGTAAAATATTTTTATATTAATAATTTAGTTAATCTTAATCTGCATTTTGTTTTCTGCCAGCGTCACCCTCCACTCCAGAGACTGTAAAGAAATTATTCAAGCCTTCAGTTAATGTATTGTTAACGTCTCCAATAGACGAAGTGGTAAATTCATTTCAAAACTAAAATTAATTTTAAAATAATTTTAACATTTATTTTTACAGAAAGAATCTGAAGCGAACATTCATTCCAGAGTCCTTGAACAAATTCAGTTAGAATAGATAAATATTGTCAGTGTATTCATTTTAAAATTGATTTTTTTTATTGTTTTATATTGCAATTTATATTTTAATTCAGTCATCTTGGAAATGACATTAATAAAAAAAATGATTTTTAGATTTCACGGTGTAAAAGTCAAATTCATTGGTTCTTGCGTAATGTTACTTTTGGACTGATATCTTAATTGTGTTGCATCATTCTGAAAGCAGAAAATTCATATACATTTCAAGGTCTTTGGCTTTTTCATAACGTGATGAAATTAAAATAATTTCGAAACTCAATTTCAAATAAATTACAATTTCCCGATAACTTTATGAAAATAAA
The DNA here is from genome assembly GCA_034696185.1 of Henia vesuviana. Classification (NCBI taxonomy): domain Eukaryota; kingdom Metazoa; phylum Arthropoda; class Chilopoda; order Geophilomorpha; family Dignathodontidae; genus Henia; species Henia vesuviana. The sequence goes on along the minus strand of JAQFZU010000153.1, from coordinate 42,928 downwards.
TTTTCTGTATCACTTAAAGAAAAAAAGTCGAATAATTAATAATAGAAGCAAAATAATTTGCTTAAATTTATCGCAATAATTGTATTGAATTATCGTAATATATTGTTTTAGCCAATCAGAATTTTACAGAATTTGATCTAAAATTGTATTACCATTATTTGATTATCGTGTTGCGACCGCATTTGCGCTATTTGTCGTATGATCGTTTTGCCTTCTTCGCGTGTCTATAGCAAAGAAAGATTTTCATTATTAATGAAAGAACATGGATTTGTATTGTACCTCATTATATTCAGTACACTTCTGAGCATTGTCATAAGCTTTATCAAAGTCGTTCAATTTTAAATAATAGTTTGCTAGATACTTATAGGCATGACATAATTCGTCTCGATCCACATTCTGGAAGTCAAATAAATTTTAAAGGATGAGAAGTTTGATGACTCGTATGAAATTACTTGAATGCCTGGTTCATCAACTTCATCGATATAATTTGTATAAGCTTTTGCTGCTTGTTTATCTTCTCCTAATTTTGCATACAATCTAAAACAAATAGTTTTATTCAATATGGTATCTCTAAGATTTACTAAGCGCGTGTTAACTTACTTCGCTAATTTAATTAAAGCCATTCCTTCTATATCGCCTACAGAATGAGCTTTCCAAAAGCATTTTTTAGCTTCCTGTAAACGATCGAGTTTTTCGTATGATTCACCTAAAGCAACCAACATCCTCGAGTCGTTTGGCCTGCAAGATTATTAAAATTAAGTGATTTTATCTGACAATCAGTTTATTATTGTTTACCGCAATTGTTGGGCTTGTCTATAATAGTACGAACAGTAATAATTCATTTTTAAAATTTCGTATGTTTGACCTAACCCATACCAAGCGCGATAATCACGTCGATTGACTTCTGTAATCGAAATAATTTGAGTATTTATATAATAATTTTAAAAAATTATGTTCAATTTTCCCGAAACCTATAGCTTGTCTGTATGATTGGATCGCAGCAGCAGTGTTTTTCATTTCCATGTATTCGTGACCCATTAGAGTCCAAGCTGCTAAGTAATGCGGATTTAATTTAAGAGCTCTTTGAAAATAAAGAACGGCTCTTTCATGTTGGGATCTTAAACTGTAGTAATTTCCTACAAATTAAATCAATTAACGTTTAATACGTTCAATATTATAAATACAATTCAAATTACCAACAATACAACAAGTCTCTACCCGATATTTATCAATGTCACACGCCCGATGAGCTAAAAAACTCAATTCAACTCGTAATTCCTATTACAAAAAAACTTATTTAAATTTTTAGACTCTTTTGATTAATTGTTATTTACTTTAACGTATAATAAGTTTGAATACGTATCCATATTATCTAAACGGAATGGGTCTACTTTTTGTAATTTTCGGAATATATCGACAGCTTGATCAACATCTGCTATCGAATAAATTTTAACATTTCTATTACTCAAAAGATACAAACTTTACCTCGCATATTGTGATAAGCAATTGCTATCTGAGCCATGATATACGTACTGTCACCCAAACCGGCCTCGGTCAATGCATTGTAAATGGCAAGCGCATCGTCATTAAGTTGTAATTCCAGATATGTGTGTGCTAAGAAAAACTGTTTCATCCAAATATCTGGTAAAAGTAACGATGATAACTGAAAAATAATTAAAATTAAATTATAAATTACAAATAAATCATTATTTTATTTTCGCACATTGTGATACTTGCCATATCTTTGTCAGTTACTAAAGTAGCTAATTCCAGCCAAGCACCCCAGTGAAGGGGTTCACTGTGAATTGCTTCAGTTAAAATTGATGCTGCCTCTGATACGAGGTCGAGTTTCTTTAAAACAACTCCGTATAAATATAAACCAAATCCATCGAGACTTAATTTCGAATGATCCTGTTGCATTTCTGATCTTAATCGTCTGAGTTGTAAGTTCGTGCATACTTCGCCTGGTGCTAAAAATCAATCAGTTCAATTAAAATTTAATATATAAATTTTTTATTTAATTTTTACTTGTTGAATCAGCGATGTCGTCATTTTTCTGCTTTTCGCCAGCTAAATAAAGCGAATATAATCGAAGGAATTTTGCTTTTCGACTGGTACAATTAGCGATGAAATCCGCTGCCCTTTCGTATTCCTTCAGTTCGAAATAGCTTTTTGCTAAAATAAAGTCATCGAAATCTTGTAAAAACTTCTCATCAGTTTCTACGAACGATGAAACTACTTCTGTTATGTTGATGGTTACATTTTTAATTGCATGCGACAATTCAGCAGCCCTTTAAAAAAATTGAAAGGTAATAATCATTTGGATAAAGTTGATTACGTACCACTTTGCGCTATGTACAAGTCCTCGATCAGAACATTCTTTATTCGCTTTAATGCAGTCGATCTTAATTTGAGCGAAATCATTGCTTGAAATAAGCGCCATTTTGGTTAAAGTTTATAGCCTGGGTCTTGATTTATGGATACCCACTATATCCACAATGCAACTATCCAACAACTATTTAAACATGATTCCCTGCATTTAAATGCGCATTTATACAAAGAAAAAAAATATTAACAATTTTTAATAATAACGAAGAAAATTTTAATTTTAATCGTATTTTTATTATAACAAAACCGCTTATTATATTTTCGATGGAAACCGCACGCGAGAATTTCAGGTTTTCTCATTACCTTAAAATTTTATTAGACACATGAGTAGGTAACACGACGTTTGTAGAAAAGATTTTATATGACATAATGAAAACCATTTATGAAAATGCAAAGCAATAGGATTTATTCAACAGTGCAACTACCTCCACTTAAAGTGAAAACTAAAGAAAAGCACGAACCAAATTTATTAGCCCCATCACCAGAAGAGTTAAATGGTTCTCCTACATTTACTCATCCATTTAACATATTACAATCTGAACAAAATGATGACAATTACGGTGTTGACTTAGAGAATTCAGTTCCATTATTAAATCTAAGCGAAAACGGAACATCATCTATAGCAACTTTGCCAGATTCAGAAACTTCGGATGTGCCAAATAAATTCAACGAATTATCACCGCGTTCAGAAGCTGATTTTGTACTTCAAGAAATTTTGAATCTAATTAAAACAACAAAAGTGGCCGAAAATAGAGAGAGTGAGGAAGAGTTTGTGCCGAATTGCATTTCTTCAAAGTTATTAGACGAATTGACTGAATGTGCTCGCAATCAAGTTGCGTTATTGATATTGAGGGATTGTTGCTTACGATTGGTCGAAGGAACAAAATTTGTTGAACGTTTAAAATATTTATGTGAAACTGAACAAGATTTTGTGATAAATGCCAAAAAGAAAGAATTCGAAAGTGCAATTTCGACAGTTTTAAACGAAAGTGAATTAACAAAGTTATCCGAGAATTTGCATTTGCATTCGAAGAATTGGAGTTTCATTGAAAGCAGATTGAAAAGTTGTGAAATTTTACATATGTTGAATGATATTGTTAACGATCAAATCAATCATTTTAAAATCAAATTAAATAATTTTATTTTTGAAGTGTTAATGCGAACTCAGGAATTGCTTAATTTAATGATCAAATCTTTGACATTACTCGATGCAGTTCATTATATTTCCGATCATAAAACAACTTGGAAAGGAATTGTATTAGTGTGTGAACAATATAACGAAGTTTGTGCCAAATTTAATTTTAATGATAGCAGTGAATTCTTTGAATATTTTTCTCTCGATAGACTTTTAGGATTAATTGCTAAAGAATGTGGAATAATTGGTTTAGATTTGTTTTACAATTTGCTCGTTGAACCCATGAGACAAGAAGATATTTCCATAACGAATAAAGTCGAATGGATATCAGAAAGTAGTGCAAGACATTCCAAAAAATCAAATTATCAAACCTCGTTGACTTATTGTGATACGAAAAATGCAAAAGGAGAACCGAATGAAAATCAAAATGGTGCTGTGATGAATGAAGATGGCGATCTTTTAACCGGATTGTTGTTATCTGTTAGCAGCTCGAGTAACTTAGTTTCAACATCGAGTGTAAAAAATAAGGAAAAATCTGAAAAAATTGTTGCCGAAAATTGTACATACTTTGAAAGCAATATCTCTTTATCGTTCTGGACTGATTTTTATGTTAAACTGTTAGGAAATGAAATTTTAAGTGGGTTGGAAATGAAATGCATTGATTGTAGAAGTGATTTGGCGTGTACAATTTTATGGTGGGATTCAATGATTCTCGCAATTTCATCTCGAGCAGACGAATTGGCGCTGAATGTTGGTAATAAAATTTATCGATAGAAATCATCAAGTAATTAATTTTATAATTTTTTTTAACAGATGCCCCTTACGTGTCAGAAATATACAGGAAAGTTGCTATTTCCCTAAAATTACAAGCTGCTTTGTCAGCTTGGGACGAACGTAAGATTTTGTTTATTTTTTGTATTATTTTTATTAACAATTTAATTAAAATAGTTTAAAATGTAGGTATGTGTTCAGCGCTTCCCGCATGTCAAAATCATCGTTTTCCTAAAAAATTAACAGTTAAAAATGAAGTCGTTACGGAGGCTGGTTATTGCGTGTCATCGGCTTTAGAGCCGCTGCTTGCTCTTTTACCTACTTTTCAAACGACTGAAGATGGAGGTTGGTAGAAATTAATTATTTCTCAATTGAAATGAAAAAATAAAAAATATTTTATTTTAGATAATTCTTGGCAGTTACCGCAAACTCTCATTGTTCCATGCCTGAATGCAACTCTTGCTTTTACACAAAGATGGTTAGCTAATAGTACAACACAGTTACTTGCAACATGGCAGCTTGATGCTTATCTTCTTATAACTCATAGCGATTTAAAAGTGAGATTTATTTTTAAGTCAATAAATTCGACCGTAAAATTTGTATCTTACTAATTTACACAGAATATTGTGGATTTGCTAAAACACATATCAGCTGTTTGTTATTCTTCTTTTAATACTTCAATTTCTTCATCGATTTCACTCTCAACAAGACTTTACGTTCGTTTAATGTCGGAACTGTGGGATGAAGTAAATAAAATGAGCTCAGAAATTCAGGTTAATAATTATTTTTGGTTTCATTTATAAAATAAAAAATATAATTTTATTAAATGAATTTTAGAATATAGCGAGTTCATCGATACATAAATTTTATCAACGATGCAACTACATGTCGTGCAGGGCATTTGCAAATCACATGCCTGTTGGTAAAATCTGGCGTAAAAAATACAGATCAAATGGTAAAATTTTATTTTTAAATTTTTTTTTATTTGTAATTTTTAATAAATAATTTTTATAGGACCACCAGATGTGCACAGTCAATACATAGATAATATTATAGGCGATGTTCTAGAACCGGTTCTTGATGGAGTTAAAAATCTAAGCATGCCTGAACAAATTAGCATCGTGAGCATGGCAACTAAAGCGTTTTGCGAAAGTTGGATGGTTTTTATTTGCAAAAATAAAATTAAATTCAGGTATATAAAATTAGTTATAACAAAAATTCTATTAACAAAAATCCTATTTTTGCTTTATTTATAATTTATTTTCAGCTTGCATGGCGCACTGTTATTTAGACTCGATGTTGTTCATTTGTCATCGTGGTTAAGATCGATACCGGAATTATCTATAGAAGCGCAACAAAGCATTCAAGCACTAGACGTCTTGCGACGGTTGCATGGTTCGTCTATACTTCTTACAAGACAGCCAAGGTCTCGGCAGCGATTTCGTAAAACCAAAGTGTCACCTATATCAACCATTGCAGGTAGACTTTTGATGTTTATATTGGTACTGTTTTAAATAATTTTTTTTTTTAGATTTAAATTTAGACTCCACGTTAACGGTAGAGGAGTTAAGCACAGATGATTCCGTAACGGACGAAGATTTTGTACCGAATAAAGATGAGTGGTTAGCTTTAAGAGCACATGGGAATTCTGCCAGATGGCATTCGCTTTGGTGTTTATCGCAACATCAAGAGTAATTTACATTATTAGACTTTATCTTTTATTGACTAATTGATTGATACCGGAAAACCTCATAATTATTATAATGGACATTTATAATATTAATGTCATTTATTGTTTAGGAATTTTTTTTTTAATCCGTAAAAACTGCTGACTTTTCACTATTAAATAGTTAATTGCAATTAATTATTTTGCGATACACGTTTATAAAATAGTATTTAAAATTATAAGTTTTAAAATAGAAATGCAACTATGACTTTTGATTTCGCTTGATAAATAATTTAATATTAGATTTTCTAAAAATTCTCACCTTAGTTTAAAAGTCAGCAAAAACAATTAATGATCAATTTAAACCTGATTAATTTAATTGGCAGCAAAGATTGTAATAAGAAAATTTTATATTCTCAGCATTTCAAATATATTTACAAATTTATGTATATATATTACGAATCAAATGAGCTAATTTCTTAATTTATTATTTATTTTTGTTTTATTTATTCCACTTTTCAATATTCATATTTGTTATCATTCATAGTCACATTAATAATTTATTGACTAAATTATAATTTTATTACATTATAAATAACCTTCTCCTTTTTGATAGAAACTTGTAAATCAAATAGAAATTAAAAGTTTAAAATGTTTCCAATTACTTTCAGTGTTTGCATTTCACTTGCATTAGACACTAATCATTATTTCAAGCAGCTTTGTCGTCCCACTGTTCTTAAAACGCACTCAACTTTATCCAAGGTGACTTAATACTGTCATTACAACTTTCAATTTTCATCTGACCTGATTTTGGCATGACATTCCTATAGGATGAGTAAAATGTCCTTCCATTGGCTTAAACATAATCGTAATCGTTTTATTTTTCATTGAAAAGTAAATAATCTTTAATTATAAATAAAAATTGCGTTACAAAGCAACCCCATTACACTGTCACTGGCTTTCCTGCAATAATTTCGTTTATCCGCTTTCCAGCAAAGACTTTAATTTTAATTATGAACTTCGAAACTCGACGTCGCTGTGATCGCAACCTGATTTTAAAATTCAATAAAAACTTGTGCCGGGCCTCACCTAAACATTTATCGCATTTTGAAGAACCATGGCATGGTTTTGGTCGATTCTTTTTACCATAACAATTTGTACAGGTAGGATAATATATTTCTCATAAATTTTGTCATTGTTATGTTTGAAAAATGAAACTGTAATTTTTAAAAAGAAAAAAAGATTTATTGTTTATCTAATAACTATAAAAAAAAAATTTAATTAAAATTAATCATCAATAAGAATTTTAATTAATTTAGAATTTCTTTTATGATTTTTATATTAAAAACAACATCTTCAACTTGGCCTTTTTTTAAATTGAGAACTCATTTGTTATCTGGTGCTCGCTCTCAAGCAGGTTATCCAACAATACAGGGCCAATCTTAGGGTTGGCAGGCCTACATTCTCAGGTTATCAAGACTTTCAGCCTAAAAATGTTTCCTCAATTATGGACAGGCATGGAAATTAGGTCTAAAGGGTTATTGCACTTCCAATTAAGTAAACAAAGTACTTTTCACACTGTCTCTTCTGATGAAAAATTAATTAAGCTTCAAGTAGTTCGTTATCTACTTGTCATTTGCATTTTTATCAATGGGACAAATGCCTAAAGTGCTCAATAAAGGAATGTCATTTTTTTCCCTGTCTTTCGACTTGTTTTCCTTCGGGCTGATCTGCTCTTTACCTTGAAGTTCGTGCTCAAAGGATGTAGACTGCGAAATGACCTTCGTTGGCACTTCACCTGGGGTGATGGACTCAAACGCCTGGGCTCGATGTTGTTTGCTATCTCAAACTATTAGTATGAAAGCAGGTGTTTATGCAACAGTTCTCATGTTTATTTCATCAACTTGACATCAACTTGAAAGTCACTTCTTTTAGACTTTTTTTGGAGGTAAATTCAAATAAAGTGATTGAATTTTTTTTAAAAAAAATTAGAGTAATTCCATTTAACAATCTGTGAACATTTCTTGTTTCATTTCGTTACTTTTCTTAAACTATTCATTGTAAATCGACAGCGGCCTAGATTTGGTTACGATTGTTATCGTCGGAGAGAGCAGTTTTTGCTCATTTCTTGTGGTTATAAACGTTGAATTTGATTTTGTAATTGCGGTTTCACTGATATAGAATTACCAAACAATTTTAGATAAACAAAACGCATTATGATGTTATGCGGAAATAATTTACTCAACGAAAAAGTATATCGATAAGAAAATTGGCTGTAATTTGCAAAATTAAATATAGAAATTATTTCTAATTGTTTAGCTTTTTTTATAAAAATATTAATTTGTTTTTATATTATTAAATCATTACAAAAGCATTTGACCGAAAAAGAGTGGAAATACCCTTCTTTGAACTTAGATGCGGTAAAATGTTTCGTGAGAAATTCGTGATTAAATAATTTAATCTTTTGGACAATAAAAACTATTTTTCCTCCAACCAATTTGTACTCTCTATTTATATTAATTACACTTGATGGCAATGCGAGGAAAAAATGATATCTTGATTTCAAGGCTTTTATTACCTTGATTTAGTATTTTTAATTTATCTTTTCTTTAGTTGTGCAAGTTTATTCAAGGCTCCATTTATTTTTAAGGTTAATCGTGAGGGTGGAGGTTTATAATTTTATGAGATGTTATTACTTATTCTTAATGGGTCAATTTTTCTGGGATTCTTAGAATTGTAAGACCTAAATCTTTCTCAAGTTTTCCTCATAAATAAAACTCATCATTTGCATAACTCATCTTTTTTCTTTTCGCCCTACATTATAATTTTTCTTTTTAAATTTAAATAATGCAAATATGAGACCGAAGTCAGTAAACTCTCTATTCGAACAAGTGTAAAATACAATGTCATCTTGGAATTATTTTCTTATAACGTAAAATTTAAACTTGTTGCAGATATCAATGCCAAGGAATACTATGGTAAACACATTGGATCTTTTTCTCAATTGTACCATAAAGTAAGCGGAGATGTCTACGTTGTTGATGCAAACACACTGCACATTAGAGATTTTTCCTACGACGGAGATGGTCCAGGCAAGAACTATAATTTTAATATTCCATTACGAACAATAAGTAATTTGTTTATTACAGATGCTTACTTTTGGGTTGGATCAACAGAAGAGCCAAGTAAACAGGGAATTATTGTGCCTGATGAAAAGGGAACGTAAGTTTGCTTTTAAAGTGAGTATTTAATTAAAGTTATTCACATAATAATTTTAATTTTAGAGACGATGTTCTTCAGCCATATCGAAAGAAACATATAACTTTAACATTGCCAGATAAAAAAACGATTAAAGACATTAAATGGCTATCTGTTTGGTGTCGGAAATTTACCGTAGATTTTGGCAATGTAAAAATTCCTAATGATCTTAATGCACCACAAGCATTTAATTTGGGTCCTGTCAAAGGCATCGAACATGGCTTTAGCACAGGACCAGTAAAAATTGTAGATGCACAAACTTTTATGGTTCCAGATATGACTTTGGATGGACTGGCTCCTGGTAAGCTATTTTGCATAAGAAAATAATTTATTCAAATTAAATGCTATGAAATAATATATAAAAATTAGATGCTCATTTCTGGGCTGGTAAAGGAGACAAACCATTGCCTAATGGTACGCTCATACCTGACGAAAACGGCAGGTAATTAATTATAAACAACTGGCAACAGTTTTAAATATTTAAAAATGTATTCTTTGTTAAAGTGATCAACCATTAGGATTATATAATAAGAAAACAGTAGTCGTAACACTTCCAGATGATCTTACTGTGTACGATATTGACTACTTTGGTGTGTGGTGTCGTGCTGCTACTTCAGATTTTGGTCATTTTATAATGCCGAAAGACTTAAATGTACCTCCGAGTCCGAAAATGATAGGACAATCTGTTAAGGTAAAAAAAACTTTGATTATTTATTCTTTTCTCATCTTTCTGCTTCCACTTTCTCTTTTATTTACTGCTTGAGTGACGTCAGTTTGCATTTTAAAATCTAATTTCGCTTTCTAATATTATTTTAACACATTTGAAATAATTCAATTAATTCAAGTTCTGTTTTCTTGTTTCTATATGCAGAAGCAGAACTGACGTCACAAGTCTATTGGCCAGGATTGATTTATACTTTTTTTTTGCATATCTTATTCTTATCTTGGGAGATTCTTATTCTTGGGGACTTGGAATATAAATATCTGTATAAGTGAATGAGTAAAATAAAGTTTCGTTTACATTTGTAGCAAAAACTTAATTGTGAAGTTTTGAATTTTGATCCTCCGCTTGAAGTTCGATGGGTTCTTACAGGTCAAAAAGTTATTATACAAATTGTAACAAGAATCCGTAAGTAAAATCATTTAATAATTTTTTTTAAAATACATATTATAAGTATTACTTTCAATTATTTGTTATGGTTAAGCTGCTGGTGAATACATTGCTTTTGGATTAAGTGGTCATCAGCATCAGTCAACAATGATTGGAGGAGATGTTGCAGTAGCATGGATTGACAGAAAAGGTGTTGGTCATGCTGTTGATTACTATTTAGATGCCAAGGCTCAGGTCTGTTCATTATTTTTTGTACTAATGAATTAATTTAATATATCATTATTTCTAATTAAAGTGCGCTGGAGGGCGAGGAAGTTGCCCAGATGATAAAATGAAAGCTAATTCTAGTCATGTGACGTTCCTAAATGCAGTTTTAGTCGAAGGTTTCACAATGATCACTTATGCTCGTCCATTGGATTCTGGTGATTTTTTAGATAAACCAATTAAGCGTGATTATCCTCAACCAATCATATGGGCAGTAGGACCTCTTAATTCTCTGAACGAAGTATCTTATCACAATGTTCGAAATTTTGGTAAATTTAATCTCAAAAATGTTTTTTTTTTTGAGAAATATAATATTTTAGTAAATTTGTAGGATCACAGTTTTTGGTGTTTGGTCGCGCACCAACGTGGAATTGCCCAACATTCGATCCAGAAAATCGTTATACTCCACCACCGCAGCCAATTCATCATTCAAACACATTTCACATATCAACTACTTTTCCTCCATCGACATTTTTGCCAAGTATTCCGAACGAGTCGCCATTGCTTCCTCCACCTCCACCAATAATTCCATTTAATACGGAACAACCTGAAGAAAAATTAAGAACAAGTGAACTCCCTGAACAACAAACAAGATCGACTGGACGTTCTGAAGAAAAAATTAGAACAACTGAGCTTCCAGAACACAGAATCACTGAACGTCCAGAACACAGAATCACTGAACGTCCAGAACACAGAATCACTGAACGTCCAGAACACAGAATCAGAATCACTGAACGTCCAGAACACAGAATTAGAACAACTGAACATCAAGAAAACAAGATCAGAACAACTGAACGTACAGAACACAGAATCAGACCTACTGATCAACAAGAACGCAGAATCAGACCTACTGATCAACAAGAACGCAGAATCAGGCCTAATGATCAACAAGAGCGCAGAATCAGACCAGCTGATCAACAAGGACTCAGAATTAGAACAGCTGATCAACAAGAACTCAGAATCAGAACAACTTCCCAAACAGAACTTCCAAGAGATAGAACAACTTTACATCAAGACCCTAGAATTCAAACAACACTACAATCACCAAGAAGAATCAGAACAACTACAGAACCGCTTAATAGAATCCCAACTCCCACAGAACAACCAGAAATACAGTCAAATGCTGATCTAGACCTTCAATATGACACACAATTAGATGAGCAATCTGACATTCGATCAGGTGTTCAAACTGGTCCTATACTCGACAATATTCCTATTGTACATAAAGATTCTCGGCCAGAAGCTAGTAATTTTGAGCCATGGTATATTCCACCCATCCAGTGCAACGAACCAGCCGATGGCGTATTTTATGCCCAAATGGGACCGACTGGTGGAAAAAGGGGATATTCAGCGATAACTGGTAACAAATAATATTTATATAATAAAATTGTTTTATGAATTTTCCTAAACGTAGGCAGTGTCGGTTGGGGTATTGCGTGGTACATTAATGGGTTGCTTATACCAGAAATCACTGTAGTAAGAGGCAAGACATATCGTTTTGTTGTCGAAGGTGGAAACGATACCGAAACTCCGGCTCGCAACCACCCGTTTTACATTACCGACGATCCAGAAGGAGGTTATGCATATAAATCTGTAGACGAAAGAACGGTTAAAAATTCAGTTTTGATGTTATTTTGAAATATTAACAAATTTTATTTTATTTTAGAAAGTCAGAGTTTATGCTGGAGTTGAAGAAGGATTGGATGGACCTTATCCAACTGGATGTTAGTTAGATTTTTATATATTTTATAAGTAAATATTTTTTTAAATATTTTTTATTTTATTTTTAGTGGGAAGATTATGCCAATGGACACCTATTGATTTTCAACCGCCCGATCAATTTGCTTCTTTCGGTGAATACCAACGGTTTCTAACATTGCGTTGCGCCGAAGGTCAATCGGGAGTCTTGCCATGGACACCAGACATCAACACACCAGACTTGGTCTACTATCAAGTAATTAAAAATTTGTCAATTTGAAATTATTAGGGTGTTTAGATAATATTTTCCAGTGTTACACCCATCGTTACCTAGGATGGAAAATTCACGTAGTTGATGAATGTGATTTAGAAGCAGAAAGTTCTATAATTAATGAGCAAAAAGTATTGCCACCTCCAACTTTCTTCTCAAAAGGTTTTCCAAAAACAAAAATATTGTTTTTAAAAGGCAATTCAAATGCCGTTTCTCATCAATCTCCTCAATATAAAACAATATTGAAACAAACTGAAAACCATCGTTTAGATAATAACACGAGTAATTTCTTTTCTATTCGTTTGCAAACTGGTTTTAAACCGATTCGTGCCTCCACGACTACTACTTCGACACAATCACCAAACATGGAATCAGAAGGAAATTCATTTGTAGATCCATTTCAACCGAATACATCGATTCCTTTTCATTCTGGATTCCTTCCGGGCATCCCTCATTACGGCGGATTTGTATCAACGAAAACACAGAAATCTGATACGGTTCGCATTCAACCATCAAAACAAAAATCGAGCATAGGGTTATTCGGTGGAGCAGTTCGTCCTTTTGATTCGAATAACGGACGAAATAAATTTACGGAAAGTGGAGAAATATTACAAGCCGCATCTTCGGAGCAAAGTATGGTGATTTATCGTACGTTTGGTGGCCGAAACATTCCACCACTTCCCTCGCAACTCCATTTGGGTGTTGTAAACAGACGCAATCCCATTCCACCACAAATCAAAATCGCTAGTTTACAACCAGTGAGTTTCGATGGTTCTCCCGTGCCAGATGCGCAATTTTCACAAATTCAACCAATTCCAACAGCTGAGAGCAAACGGAAAAATGTATTCAACATTCAAAACACCAGGCAATACGGCCCATTCAAAGGACAAAGACCTCCAGAAGTGCCTGAAAATGTTCCTCCATTGCCACAATTTAATTCGCAAAATCCAATAAAATCACGAACTCGACAAACGATGACAACGGCTATCAGTGATATGGACTATAATATTTTGAATAATGTTTGGAATATTATTTCAAGTCAAGGCGGCAAAGGACAGTAACAATAAAAAAAATTATAATTTAACAGTTTCCATCATTCCTACGGTTGAAGTAAAGCCCTCGTAGATTTATAATCGCTTTTAAATGTATTTTTATACGATGAATTAATAAATAGTTTTAATAAAAATTCTGGACAACATTTAACAATTTATTTGTATAATTATAATTATATAGTAAAATAGCAATAATACGACAATAAAATCATTAAAAAAGATGTGATCGAAATCAAAATTCAAAATACAGTATTGAAAGCAGCGTCATGTTTGGAAACACATTGAGCGCGATGACAGACCAATCCTTGAGTCTCATCGCACGGACAGAATAACGTATACGTATTAACCACACGAATAGATAAACCGTTTGGAAACGACAGGGTCAAATTCTGACTTTTACCACCTCCAATACAATAATCCCCCAGTTTTCCTAACGGTGTACAAGCTGGAACACTATACCTGTGCATTCCTAAATATAAAAAAAAATATTTAAAAACAGAGTAAAGAAAAAAAAATTGAAAACATTACCAATAAGGCAGCAGTTTCCTTGTCCGCATTCTCCTTCGTTAGTACATTCTGCCATTCCTGGAAATGGCAAACCGTGGCCTTCTTTGTAAAAACCAATCTATTACATAAAAATTACATAATTAAAGTTAAATAAATTTCAGTAATTTCTATTAAATTATTATGTAACTTACTGTCGTACTTATCACGAAGATAAAAATTAAATTGCAAATCATATTGGATACTATTTTCATATATCTATAATTAGTAAAATTTAGATTTAAAATACTTTAAAAAGTTTTCCAAGTTCTCAGACTCACTTCTTATCGAGAAAAAAGCTCAAATGTTTCACAAAAATATTGTTTCCCAGTTTTAGTGAAAGATGCTGCGTTGCCTAGCAGCGTGTGAACACGTGATGCACTTCTTTTCTGTAATAACAATTTTTTTTTAAGATTTATATCAATCGATACGAGAGTTTCTGAAATGTTAGTTTATTACAAGTACTTAGAATAGTAGCGTGAAAGCAGGTGCGATCAATTTTTGATAAACAGGAAAAGACTACGCGAACGAAAAATTTATCACTTATTTTCATCTGGCAATGTGAACCGAACCTCAAAAGTTTTTGCAAAACAGATCTATTTATAATCAAAAGTACAAGTAAATATTAAATTGGGTATTAAGGAAATAGATAGAATAAAACTTGTTATTTTTGAGTTTATTTTAGGAAGCTGATAAACTTTAAGAAGCGAATCCTAATCTTGTTAATTAAAGTAATCGATTTAGTAAAGACTTATTAAATGGATAATAATGTAAACAAAGTTTTAAAGGATTTATCAATAATTCTTGGAAAAAAAATCAATATTTGATTAAAATTGTGTAAATATTTATATTTGAAAAATGTTCTTTTCAAGGAAAAATTTTTTTGATATTTTTTTTTTTCAAAATTAAATAAAATTTGTTATTAAATAAAAACTTAAATGCTAAAAAAAGTACGTTATCTTATAAACTGAACTGTATTAATATACATTACACTGCACATTTCAAATAAGATGATGACATCTGACGAAATATTTTATTGAACTTTTAACTTTATATTTACTTATACTCCAATTGAATTCCAAAATATATCAATTTTTTATATCAAATTTCTTCGAATGTTTTTTTAAAAATAATTTATTTATCTTTTTTTAGATTTTAGACAAATATTTTGACATTTGTCATTTTCCTCGTCTATATTGTCTCTAACAAAAAATGTATGATGTAATAATTGTTCTTTTCTTCAAACCACTCAAGGTTAAAGCTGTAAAAGGTGCGTCATTGAATATTAAATCATTGCTTTTGACATTAAAAGCATTTTTATGTAAAATGTGTTAAATAGTAAATAACATTTCAAAAGCTTAATAAGATTAAGATTAGAATCCAAAATATTTACAAACGTTTTGCAATTTGAAAACAAAATTTTCATTAAACGAAATAATTAAGGTATTAAGACAACTGCATTTGAGCTTCATTAATTTTTCTGCTCAAATAAATCTTGTATAAACAGGTTTTTGGCCTTGAAATGAGCTCAATCAATTTTGAAATTCTTTCAGCTATACATAAGCTAAAGTTTATAACTCTTCGTTGAAATGTAGTTTTATATAAATAATTAAACAAGAATTTTTTTAGCAAATAAAAACTAAATAATAATAAAAACTGGTTATTACGTATTAAGGAAGAAAATTATGTTCAGTCTAAACATTTAAGAAATTTTTTTGTCTGAGCAGTTGATTGGAAGGTGAAAAACATTATATTAAGGTCGATAGAAGGTCAATATTTTACTAAAATATCAAATTCATTAAAAAAAATATATCATATTGGAATAACAATGTAAAAGGAAAAAAAGTGAGAAGTTCTGTAACCCTTGGCACGTCTCAGAGGAATGAACGCCCTTCTATGGACTTAAAAAATGTGAGTGTATTACGTCATCAGTTTCTACCTATGTTCTAGAGATATAAAGAAAAGTGATAGCAATAATTGTGCAATCAAGGTATGCATATGTGAAAAGCAAAAACTCAGTTCTAACATAAAAATACTTTTAGAAATAATATTTAGGGCAGAAAAGAAAAAAAATTCCAATGTCAATACAATATTAGTAAATAAAGTTGAGTTTCCTAAGATTTAGTAGTGAAATGCAGCATTTTACCTTTAAAAAAATTTGATTAATTGGTTTATTATTTTATTGTTAATAATAATTAAAGTTATAAATAAAATATAAATAAAAATTAGCAATTTGAATTTTAAAAAAATCATTTAAGAAAAATTGAGTTAGATATTGAAAGTGATAATTTACCTTGACCTTGGCAATTTAGAATGATTCGAGTTGTTTTTCATGTGTGGGTTTCTTTGCTGACTTGCATCTTCATTTATTCCAGTTTCTTATGATGTCATTTTGAAGATAGCGCCGCCATCTCTACAAAAATGCAACAAAAATGCTTTTTCTGATTGGCTTGCGTTACGCGGTAAGTTGCAAATTTATTTATTTTGAATTTTTTACTATTAAAGAAATACAATAAAAGAAATGAGAGGTTTCATCAAACAATATAATTTCAGTTTAAACAAACTTCAGTCAGTTCCACTTCCCCATTTTGAAAGTTCAGAGAATATTTAGTTATTGTGTATTGAATTGAGGATATTATTTGTGACGTACCCAATTCGAAAATGTTTACCATTTCTGTCAGTTTGTTACTTGAAATTACCAGGGGGGATGATAATGGATTGACTAAGCCCAAATGAATATGGAAACACATGCGATTGCATGCTTTATGATTGTTTAAATAAGACTTGGTACGTCTATAGTGAAAAGAATGTGAATTCCAACATATGTTTATAAAACCAAAACTAAGACCAGTTCCAAGAAATTTTAAAGTGTTCCGCTTCGCAACCTCGCAAACATTGCAAAATTTTCCATACGAAGTTACAAAAACAAAGAATTTTGCCCATTAAACCTACGGAAAAATCGTAATTTTATGGCAATTTTACAACCCGATAAAATAATTATTTTTACTTACGAAATAATGAAAATGAAATTATAACAGATAAATTCTGTTATTAGAAATAAAAACTGTAAAATTTATTTTAAAATATAATTAAGCCTTGAAAATAACAGATCTGTGATCGAATACTTTCTTCGCTCAAATTACCTTTCAACAAATTAAGCTTTGCTGCTAAGGATGGCCTACTCGTTCATTAGCAAAATTGAAAGATAATTAAAAGCAAGACAGTGATTAAGGTGTTAAAAACAAAAATAGCTCTAAATGTAAATCTAAATATATTAAGTTGAAATAAAACATTTATTGCAAATACTTTAGTCTTTGAGACGATTTATTTGAGTTATTAATTTATTATGTCGGGAATTTTATTATGGCGTTATTTGTACAAATAACGCCTCATACCTTTGTAACAAGCAGGGAAATAACCAAATAACTAATTAACAACAAGATTTACATTGAAGGCTCAGAAAGTTTTTGCATCAAGTCAATCAACTTCAACTGTCAGATTAAAGGTCCTACATTTTCTAAAATTAATTTATATATTCTTAATTTGCTTTTTCCATTCAATTTTGATCATTCGTGTTGAAATCGAATACCTTTCACGAGGTCAAATTAATAAGAAATCAAATAAATTAATTCAATTAAAGGTTTCGATGAATTGATTAAAAAAATATTTTTGATTTTAATGCAAAATGCTTTATTATTACGAACTTGAGAACATTTAGTTACACAAAATGACGACTAGAATAAACATCGACAAAAAAAAAACTCTCGAATGTTAAATTCAATAAATAAGGAACTATATAATCTTTACGGGAATTTATACAGCAGTAACTTGCAATAATACAAATTTGAAAACATATTTCATCTTCAAATATTATTTGGGTCATCAACAAAATTTACAAGTAATTAAACTTTACACAAAAACATTAATTTTTCTATCTATTTTGAATATAATTACACAAATCCAAGTTTCTAACTAAATATGTAGAAAACAGGTTTATATTTAATTTAATTTCTAATAAAAAATATTTTTTAAATTACTGGGTTTGTTTAAAAATTAAATTTTTTTTTTACATTTGTAAATAGATTTTTTATAAACCCAAAACGGGTGAAAAGAAAAAAAAGAAAAACAAAAATTAAGAAAACTGCAAAAAAAATGACTACTGAACACAAGAACAGCCCGTTAAACAGCCTTCAAATATAATAATATAATAATACTTATAAATTTTTCTAACAATTAATATACAAATTACAAAGAGACAATTTACACTTAACCCCTTCATCTCTCTGTCCTATTCAGTTCTTTTAACGATCGATCTGGAAAAACAATTATTTTTAATTCATATCATTATAATATTTGCATCAAAAATTACCATATTGACAAGAAGTACCCCAATGATGCCTTCCACAATGACAACGTCCGTTTTTACATCGACCCCCATTATGGCACGTTGTGGGGCATTGATGATGTTCGCAATGCTTTCCAGTAAATCCGGGAGCACATTGGCATCTACCGGGAGCCGTGCAAACTTGGTTAGTCCCGCACAGAGGTTTGCAGACAGCTAAAACCATTAAAATCTCAGTTTTTATTTAATTCTTCGATAAATAAAATACTTACGAAAACTGCATTGTGCACCCACGTAACCAAACGCACACTGGCATTTATTTCTGCCTATACAAACCCCTCTATTTTGGCAAGGAAGTTTACACAGTGCACGGCGACCTTCTAAATTTAAAAGAAGACATGAAATTTAAATTAATACATTTCTTCCATATTTTTTTACCTTTTCTTTTCATGCTCGATTTCCCAGGTATGCGACAACATAGCACTCCAGTCGTAATATTTTTACGATAAAAGCATCCAAATTTATCTTGTTCACTATTGTAAACGTCAATCCGGCCATATTTCAAGCACGACAAACCATGAGGAAACATGTACGAGCAGTCATGGCCTATACCGGCCATGTTTTTATCGTGACACCTGTTGAATCCGAATCATAAATTAAAGTAATATCACAAATAAATATATTTTAAAATTACCTAGCACATTTTCCTTTATTGACAGCAGCATTGTAAGCGTAACAACCATCTAAATTGGTCGCTTGTTGCCAAGAAAGTCTACGTAGAGAACGTGTATCATGAGCTCCGCAAACTCGCCAACCCCGAGCACACAAATGTTTCGCTCTGCGAACGTGTCCCGACCAAGCTCCTTTACAAACACTCACGTTTGGAAGGAATAAAAGTCCCTGATCTGATCTATCAGCACAGCCGAAATTTGGTTCTATTTTAAAAAAAAATTAATTATTAAAATATTAAATAATTAAAACGACAATAAACAAATATTCACCAATAACTGTTACTAGAGTAGTTGTGGTTACATTTCCAAAATTATTCATCGCGAAACACCGGTAACGACCAGAATCGACCGATCGAACATCAACGACGATCAAAGTTCCTTTAATAAAAAATAAAAATAAATATAATAAAATCGGAAAAAATAATCGATTTTTAGATCAAATTAAAAACCTGTTCGAGAAGCGATGACTCTTTTATTGGAGTTGAGTAAAGAGATTCCGTCCTTGTACCAGAGGACAACGGGGTTCGGATTTCCACTTACGCTACAAGTCAAACTCATATTACTGCCTTTGGTCACTTGAACTGTTAACGGTGGTGTCAGGATCAATTTTGGAGACGATTCTAGTATCAAACGCATTATCAGTTGAAACATTTTTACAATTTTTTACATTTCAAAATATGCAATTACCCTGATCCTTACAGCAGATGACCCCGGAAGCCAAACCGAGACGATAAGAACATGCACTACCAAGCCTTGTATCGACGCAGCAACTAACATCGATTCTTCCTCCAGATATGCACGAACTTTCTCCATAATTTTGATGAGGGCAAGTTTTACCGATCCCGGCCAAATCGTCCTACAATTTCCAAAACAATACGAATGAGAAACAGTTGACATTAGGGGTTAATTAATATTACCATTTCCAAGTTACTTTTACATTCTTGACATGCTCCGCCGTCTTGAGCAGCATTAAATGCAAAACATCCATCGATATTCATGGCTTCTAACCAATTCACTTTTTTAAGTTTATCTTTATCCCTGTGACTGCAAACATGCCATCCTTTCGCACATAAGTGACTGGCGTTTCGAATATGACCGATCCATACTCCCGAGCAACCAACTAAGAACGGATTAGTAAATAAAGCATCGGCGGTTCCATCGAAGCAACCGATTTCGACAGTAGCTATAAATAGAAGAAAGAGAATAAATTGTAAAATAAAATTTCGCAATAAAATTTAAAGGGTCGTAAACATATAAAATTTAGTGTCCCTGATAATTCATCAATTACTAATCTGGTTTTTCAGCTTTTCCCACTCTTTAACTGCGATGTTGCCTCCTGGTGTGAGCGCGGATAAAAGACGGAGTAAAGAAATGCATTCAACTGTCACCCACAGAGGTGCAGAAAGCCATTGTAGATCTGTGATCAAGACCACCTGTGAGTCCACAGACCAAAAATTTTTTTTTGTCCTTCAAAACTTCCTTTTTGGCTTTTTCTCGAGGGTTTAGTCTAACTTTTTAGAAGAAAAAAAAATTTTTTTATTGGATTTTATTTACGTTAATTTGCTCTACTTTTTAAAATACTATCTGAATGAGGTGTAAAAAATATTTAAAAATGAATGGAAGAATTGAAAATAAATCTACTTTTCCTCATTTAAAAAAGACAAAGGGAAATTGATGTCTTTTTATCACAATTATTCTTTCACAATTTCCAGCATAGAATGGGATCTTAACCTACTAATCTCATTTCCTCAGAATTATGGAGAGGAATTTTGCAGCCCTAGAGGATGGGAATTTAAGTGGGAAACAACTTTTAGCCTAGCAAGTAACCTTTGACTTTTAACACGATACACGTTACAAAGTTTATGAGTGAATAAAAAAAAAAAAATTCAATTTATAATTTCGCCGCTAGATGGGAGTCGATAACGTTACATTTTAATAACAAAATCATTTAAACCGTAAACTTACGGCACACGAAAAATTCGAACTTTATGAATTTTTTAAAAGTAACCATAAATTTGAATTTCTCAGAGATTTACAAATCTTTAAAATATAAAAACTAAAAATTATGTAAGATTTCTGATTTTGAAATTATTTATCAGGAATAAAATATCACATTTTAATACATAATTTATAACTTAGGGATAATGAAATTTAAATCTTTTTTATAATTTCCGTGTTATTTAAAAAGTTTTAAATTTTTTTTTGCAATTTTCTCAACAGTTTTCAATTTATTTCACCTTAAACAAGAGGGTCATAATCGTTTCTCATCCAAACAGATCAACTTTTTCAATCGCCCCGAGAGCACCGAGAGAAGGGGTCGCAAGGTCACGGCCGTAAAAATGCGCGAAATTCACTAATCACCGATTCGCAAATAAGTGCATCGAATTAGTAAACTTACTCTTAACATCGTTCACGATAATAATTAATCGGAGCATTTAAAAATTAACGTTCAAAAGTTAATCAACTGTCGAAAATCTACTTTTATTTTTCGTTATTTTACTTTCAACAGGTGCGATAAAATGCAAATTAAGGAGTTTGTGAAATGGGAATTTGATTTTAGTAATTATTGGCTTACCTGAATTATTCGGTAGATTTATCGTTGAATTTGTTAATACACAGAGGAGTAAAAAGATGAAGATTATACCTGCCCCCCTCATCCTGCTGCTGAGCTTTGCTCGATTGCCATGCGGCGGTGTGGCTTTGCTTTTGTTGTTGCCAGGGAAATGATGCCCATATTCCTACGCTGCAAAGTCGAACAATTCGTGATGATGTGTCTGAATTTATCAGTAAGTCGAGAGAATATGACGCAATGCGCAGTTGGGTTTAGCATTGGTCAAAACGAGCAGATTCACTTGTGATGTCATAATGTGTGTGCATTTGTAATTTAAATGAAATTAATATTCAAGTTAACTCGGAAACACTTCACAATTAAATTAAACGTAGATATTGTACATTTATTAAATTTAAGATAAAAAATCTAATAAAATAAAACAATTTTAGAGAAAACTAACTTTCGTCTCGGACGAATACAACTTGTGCGTAGGTCGTGAAGAGGACTGTGTATCAGCTGGCGTGTCTTGAGCCTTCCCCGAAAATGTGAATGTTAAGAAGTTAAATTCTGCATTTCAACTTGCATGACAGGCTGATTAGGTAATTTAATAACTAAGCTTTTATCTAAATTTAAAGTGGCAATTTCTGGAAACGCTTGAAACCAATAAAAATAACCTTTAACACGAGGCATTCTCGCACTGCAACTCGTAGGCCTTGCAAGTCTGTTGCGTCTAATAAAACGAGAATGCCTTAATAATTATTTAATGAACATTAATTAAACACGATTTTGACGTAGATTATAATTTATGGTGCACAGATTTTTTTTTTCTCATATTTTACAATAATTACGAAACGCGAATAATAATAGAGATTAATTTAGTCCGCATAAATTCCATAATTCACTCTTAAATCACTTCTCTCGTTGCCATCTCCTCATTACTTTTCGAAAAAATGATTATTAAATGTGCACGGATTTGTAAAGAAGTGACGACGAAACGTTTAAATCGCTGAGAATAGCATCAAAGTTTAAAAAAAAAAATGTTGAGCCATCAAATTAAATGGGATCCGAATTTATTCGATAAATCACATTTAATTTAAAATATATTGACATTTGGATACATTTAATAATAACTAATTACATAAAGCGTAAAAAATTTAATTTTCCACTTTCTTCATTTAACATCGCGGTTTTTAATGCTTGGATGAATGCGGTATTCGGCTGCTGCATATTTTAAGTACGTAACACTTTCAACCGCTTTGTTTACGGCTGATACATAATTCATACGAATGAAAAGTTATTCTATGATGACAGCCGCAATGTTTTCTTTAGTTTTTAATTATTAAAAAAAAATTTCTAAAAAAAACCTTAAACTGCACAAACACTTGAATGCTCATCCTCTTGTAAAACATGAGTCATAAATAAACAAAAATAAAAATAAAATTAAAAAAAAATGTAACGAGGGAGTTAATGTACCCCTATTTAATTAATTAACCTAGTGAAAGAGAAACACATCGATTTTCTTTTTATTTTTTTAACTTTAAAAAAAAAAAATTTAAAAATCAATTAATAATAGTTGCCATTAAAATGTAGCAGTTCTTCCATCTTAAATGATAAGATTGAGGCTGTGGTTGAAGAGCTTTTCGCGCATTTTCCATGCCATTGCACTCGCTTCTCATTTGCCAGGCAGATAAGGGGCACAAATGAGTCGTCAATTGACGAATGCTCGTGTCTGATAGTAGAAAAGGCCGCCGCCAGCTGAGGCCCACCAAGAAAATAATGGACTGATAATGGTGAGGATGAGCCGCTTCTATTCACGCTAAGGCTTCAACTACTACCGATTCGGGCCTTTTCTACATGTGTGGAGTGTGCGCCCGGACAAAAGGAAAGGGATTTATTCAATGACAAGATTGAACACGGCTCACAACGTGAATCGTAAATGGATTACACGAGGGAGAGTTTGGAAAAAATGTTATATCGAAAAATAAAATAATCGACGTTTTAGAGTGAATATTGAGCGCTCGAGTATGTAATGCGATGCAACACTTATGTTAGAATTTTCTTAAGTGTTTAACTATTTATAGCTCCTTTCATACAGTTTACGAATAGAGTGTAAAGGGATAGAATTGTGGGTAATATCTACTTAATAGGTAAAATTCTTTTAGTTTTAAAAAACAATTTGACATTTTAATAATATTATTATACGAGGCTAGAACCAGTTGGTTGACATCTATAAATACATGTATTTTCGTCATTGATGACTGCTATGATGGGTTAGAAGGGTAATGTGTTTTGTAAGAGATTCGATGGAAGAAGTTGCGAATCGTTTTCGAGTTATCCTATTCGATCGAATTACTAAAGAAATCGATCATTGTCAGTTTCAATTATTTTGAGCTCTTTTCATTTTTACTCATCATTTTTGTTTTTTATTTTAATTTTTTTTAAGCTAAAAATTTATTTTTTTAGTTTGAATAGGTGAAGTTGATATTAGCCAAGGGCCTGTTTGATGCGATGCGAGTGTAATTGACAGTAGATTCGCGCTATAAATGAATCTCGAAGAAACATACTCGAAATGGTAATAGGAAAATCAGGAAATTATGTAGCGTTAAAAGAGAAAATATGATCATTTACTTCGTGTTAATTGCTTCGCTTCAAAATTACAGATAGTGAACCTGCGTTGCCACATGTTCGTTTTAAGCTCAACAAACTTAGAAATGATTAAATTAATGAGTGTTGAAAATTTTTTTTAAATTATTATTTTAGAAATAAAATCTTTTTTTAAAATAATATTTCCTATCGGAATCCTTGAAAGTGTGATCTTTCGCGAAGTCGTCGCTAATAGTGTGATGAGCGGTGAGCCTTGGGATTATTAAAATTTTAAAGTTGTTCATTTCGTTTAATCCGAATAATTAGATGAGAGTGTAACGTTTAGCAAATTAAAATCCATAATGGCGATTTCAATTTAGCCATTTTTAATCTATCGATTAACGATTAAGTTAATTGCATTTGCACCAAACGAATAGTGAGCAGCTGTAGCGCAAACTCGTGTTAAACGTGCAAATGCTATTGTCCTTCGCAGCGCCGCTGTTTGGTGACCGCAACGAAACGATGTTTGTTCGTTTCTCGCTGCGAAATTATTACGCGGTCACGTTAAATATTTCACTCGGCACCACGCAGTCTGATTCATTCGACAGTTATATCAGTTTGCTCTTACACATACTGCTTCTTGTCAGTCGTAGAAAAATTATCAACGAATTATCGCTACCGACCCATTTTTGTGCAACTCGGCCGCGGTCCAGGGGTTAAAAGTTTTTTTGAATATTGAATTTCAATTTTCAATTTGAAAACGAATGTGCTAACTGAATTTACGATACATTATTCTCCCCTCATCTTTTAGGCAATACTATGACTCACAAGTTGGATAATTTATTTACTTTATGATGTTTTCATTGCACGCAATGAAATGAGCAAAACAAAGCGATGATGTGATTTCGCGATTGCATCTGAAACTTGAAATTTGATGAAAAATTCTATTTTATTTTATTACTGAAATGCGATTTTAATTGTTTAAATATTAAATAAAAGTAAGGAATACGAAACTTGTTTTTATTACGTTAATCATAATATAAAAATAAAACGTTGATGTTTTTGTTTATTTTTAGCGCGAACATGTCATTTACGGTTAACTCGGCCAACGAAGCTGAGATCGCGCAACAAACATCGAGTGATGATGATGATGATTGTGAAATCGACACTTGGATCGTAAATAAAACCATGGGAGTTAACAAAAAGTCAGAAAAAAAACCGGAAGATCTAAAAAAATATAGCAACGACGAGCAACAAAAGAGCCACGTTTTCGAGGTGGGCGATCAACCGAACAATTTGCATGAGGTCCCATTGCATTGCAAAAGCCTCGTTTTGTACTATCGACCGGGTCCGAAACGACAATGATTTTTAATGAGTCGAGTTGGTGCTTTAACAGTCACGTTGTGATAATTTTTCCCTGCTGGATGCCATTTTGATTTACAATCCCGCTAATGAACGTAGTCGCATCTTAAGTTCAACACATGGCTTCATTTTGGCATCTAATTCTGTTTCTTGTACTTTATATTAGGGAATTGAAAAGTCGACGATGAGTCAGAAGCAGCAGCACTTTACAAAATTGATCGTCCTAACCCAGCACTAGGAAATGGGGGTTTTATATATGACTGTGAATGGTGATGACAACAGCTCAGGCAAAATTGGAGATAATTTTTTTATTGAAAGTCGAGATTAAGACACTTCCTTCATGGGAAAAATGCATTTTTCATCCTTTTTTAATCTTTTTAATAAGCGATGTGCTGCAAAATGAGAATTTTTTCTCTTCGGGAAAAGTTAAAATTTTTTTTATTATTATTTCCTGGGTTATGTTATTTGTAAAAGGAAAGAATACGATTGTTTATGACGTAAATGGACGTTTTTATTAGCTCGAGTAAAGTTTTTCTTCTTAATTTCTTAATGGCTACATAAACAATGCTTGTTTTTCGCTTGATTAATGATGTATGTATTTATTATTTTTTTACTTTTCTAATTTGTTATTGCAGAAGTTCAAACAGCTGAGGGAACGCAGACAGGCGATGAAAGATCGGGCGGAGCTCTTAAGGGCTAAAAATCAAGCGAGAAAAGCAAAAAAAAGTGCAAAAAGAGCAATCCGAGATCCTGCTATGAAGCGAGAAGTGAAGAAACTTCCAGAAACTTTAGCATCTGATAAAAGGTGGAGAAAAGTGTATTTGATGTTTGTATATTTTTCTAAGTCATGTTGATTTTTATTTTTGAATTTTTTTTTTATTTTTTGCTAGTCGGCCGGCACATGCCGTTTCAAATGATGTTGAAACAGAATGGAACCAGGTGAAAAAATATATGAATGTAAATAAACATCTCACAGGCCCTGTCGATCATGGTTGGTGCGGTCCAAAGGTAAATAAACTGCGGAGAAATGTAAAAAATTAAGATTAGTTTTATCTATCTCTCACACGGTGGCATCGGTGCATGGTTATTGCCACTTGAGAAAATTTTATGAATTGCCGCGTCGGGGCTTTTGATCAATTTTGCAATTTGCGCCATCTGTGAACATAGACTCTTAATATTTTTGCTATTTTTAGACCGAATTGGAGAGGAAAATAGACGATGCAATTGATAGCGGTAATATCGATAAAGCGGAAAAATTAAACGATCAACTTATGAGCAGAAATGTAATTTATTTTATTTATTAGATTTTGTGTTTTATCGTAATTTTTTTTTATTAATTTTCAGTTTGGTGTTAAAGTCGATGAAGCATTTAAAGCAAAAAAATATGATGAAAAACGACAGGTGATAATACATTTAATTTATGCATTACGGTGTAATTATAATTTGTTATTTATTATATTAGATCGAAAAAGAGGAAGAAAAAGCCAAAAGGCAAAAAACATTAAATTGGGGGTAAGAAAAAAATGAGTAAATTTTTCTATGACAGCGGAAACGAATAAAAATTGGATTAGCATTTCTTGCATATATTTCATAATTAATTTTCACATTAATTTTTTTTTTTGTTTTTATTTTTTCAATTAAATTTTTTTTTTTTAAATGATTAATTTATTCGCAGATTTGAAGCCAAGCAACGATGGGAAATGAAAAGCAATTTATAATGAAATACAATACAGCTATCAATTAATTGGTAAGTTAATTAAATTTTTTAATCTAAATAGTTTAGAATATTAAATCTAAAATTCTGAATATATAATGCAGATTTATGGTCGCCGACTCGAAAATTGCGAATTGATACCGGCGCCAGCTGTGGTTTACACACAGGAAAAAGAAAATGTGATGAGTGGTGCAAATGTGCTTAAAGCGAAGTCAAAGATCAAAAAACTTAAGTCAAGAGTTGACTGAAACCTCGTACATTACACAACAGACTTTTATGTTTTTTAAAAAGGCGAGTCAAGAAATGGGAAACAACAAAAATAAAGCCGAAAACACAAGATTGATGGTAATTTGAATCGGAAAACAAAATCTTGTTTTTCTTGTAATTAAATATTGACACATTGTAATCATTATCATGCAAACTCGTGGAAAAATTTCATTTTTTACGAAAACAAAAATATTATTCAACACTTTGACTGACGTAAAATATTAATAATTTTTAAAAAATCTTAAAAATTGAATTATTGTTCTTTTGCAGTCTCGAATTTAAAGCCGAGAGATTTATTGGTTAATGTATTGTGAGCTTTACTTATTATGGCACTTTTAGTCGAGGTTCTAACCTTGGATGTTGTTAGCATTGAATAACAAATGCGGTTCGTCTTTTTTAATTCTAAATTTATTTTCTATTTTCGTGTTTGTATTATAAAACGACATTCGTCTTTGCATGGGAAGATTATTCATAAATAAGAATTAACGTTTTATAGAGCACATTAATAATATAATTTATGAGTAACTTAAAGACGTTGTTTTTTCGAGATGTTTTCGCACTTTGAATAAGGAAGTTTAAAGCTGTGTGAAAATTGTGATAATTATTTAATCCGACACCAAATTTATTATTTAATTTTTTTAATGCAATAAAAAAATGGATAATAAAAATTCATTAAACTAAATAAAAATTTGTATTTTTATTAAAAGATAAATTAAGACGTAACAAAAAAATTTTCAGGTTTTTGAAAATTGTTTGTTAAATCATTCTTGCATAATGAGTCAAACACTTATAACTGCCGTTGAGTTGATTAAACAGGCATTTGGAATATGCGAATAATGGCGGATGTGGATTTTTTAAAAAAATAGCAAAGGATGGGTCATTAGTATGCGGCCAGTGGTCGACCTTCTACCACTCACCTCGCAGATCATGGCCAGGTGGGCGGTGGAAGATTTAGCTAAAAGTAAAAAAAAAAAATTTAACTCTTTTTATTTTATACTTGAAATAGACAAATTGTTCAATGGCAAGGTGAACTTACTTTTAACTATTGCCCTTTTATATAAACCGGTTAAATAAACGATTAAGAAGGCGGGAAATTTCGTCATGAGAATTAATCGATACTAAATTAAATATTAATTAATTCTCGATTTACTTATTTATCCATTAACCACTTGCAGCTAGGTTGATAACATCAATTCTCTAATTAATCTTTTAACAACACAAAAATCTATTAGAACTTTCTTTTTATTTTGTTTATAAATTTATTAACAAGTTCCAGTTTGTATTAACCGGTTCAAATTTCATTTTTGAATATTTTAATAAACTTATGTTTTTCCACAAAATTTCCTTTTATGTCATTTTGGCAGTTCGCCAAGTAATTAGTCCATAGCTTTACTTCAAATGCATTTTGCAAATGACAATTTCTTTTTCCATTCAATCTCTTGATCTATTGTGCAATCGACTTAAAATAAACATTCAAAACTAAACTCATGTTACCGTATTAAATCGATTTGTATACGAATTTGATTCGGAAAATTAAAGAAACACTTAGGATAATTAAAATATAAATTGGCATCGATAATTATCCGATGACAAATTTAACGGTATTTTAAATTACAGTTATAATTAAGTTCAATTGATATTCTCTTGAGAGTCCAGTCACCCCTTGACCCATTCAGTGAATTGAGATGGTTTCGTTCTTGATCTAAATTGCTTCTTATTGCCCCTCCGGAAATCCTCATTGCTGACTCCAGAACTAAATTAGAAAAAAAAAATAAAATTGATTTTCATCATCCTTTTGTTCACTTTCAACTACCTTCGACAGCTGCTCGAATCCCCAGTTTAAGTAAAGGCAGGTGAGACTCACAGGTTGCAGCTGTTGCTTGGTGTGCTCACCTGCTGTCTACAAATTCCTTAACTAAATCATTAAACATACATTTTAGGGTAAGGAAAATAGAGTTTTAAATTTTAAAAAATTTATAATAACTAGTTTATGCTCGACGGCTTAATTTGGTGCGATAATTTAATGCCTTCTGCAAGGACTCGCAGCCATTCATCATTGGAATTACCATAGTGTTAAGGGAAGTGCTTTAACGAATAATAAACTAGAAATTAATACGGAGCAAAAATAATGAATTAGGATTTCCTTCGCAGTTCATGATTTCCTCCAAAAATAATGTTACTTTATCAATTGGAATTACAAATTGATAATTGTAATGTAGAAAAATTTAAGCGTATTTTATTGACTTTTATGGGTTGCCCATGAATGAATTTGATTGGTCACGAATGAGTAACGCAGGTGAAGTTAACTAATGACGGCAGATGTCCACACCACCTGTCTTAAATAAACCCCCGAAGACATTTCAACTTTTATGTTTTATAAAATATGTGTAATTATTGTGATTCCTCTACATTTGGATTCGATTTTTATTTCATTCTAAGCAAATTCAATAAATAAAAAATTCCACGCTTTGTCAGTTTAATTCGAATGCAAGGACATTACCGAACGTAAACGCCTGAAAAAGTAGTAAAAAGAATAAAGGGAATAAAATAAAATATTTTTTTCGCTTTGTGGAACCATTTCTTGCCATTTTGCTTTTTAATGCTCATAACATCGTTACTTTTTTCTCATTTTTCTTTCCTTGAATAAAAACAACCTCTGCCGCAAGTTAAAATTAATGTTTTGCTTTTAAAATGACAAGTGAAGGACTTAAATATTTAAAAAAAAGAATTGGAGCACTAAAGGTAAACTAAAACAAGAAATAATCAAAATAATATTAAATTCAATCAATAAATATTCAATCAATTTTAAACCGCATCAGCCAAGAGTCTGAAAAACCACAATAATAACCTCGTTGATCTCCATTCACGTCATGTCATGACAACCGCGGCAGGAAATGTCCAAAACCCGTTGGACAAGTTTACACCACTTTTTTAACATGCAAACTTGGAAGACACCCTAATCTATATAAAAACACGTAAAATATAAACCAAAACATTAATTCACTACAAAAGTCAATTTGCAGTTGAAAATAAAAACCTTCATTTAACCACATGTTGAATTACAATAACAAAACGAGCAAAAAAAAAATCTATTTTTATTTTATTGGAGTTAAGAAAACAAATATATAATAAACCCTACTTTTAACTCCCCCTTTGCTTTTGTCCAGTGTCCCTATTCAAGACGTAAATCCCAGTGAAGTTCAAATTGAACATCTGCCACCAACAAAATCCCCTCGTTGTACCTTCCCTCCCTTCAACTACGAATGGACGCATTTGGTGTCTCCCTTCTGCTCTGCCAGTCGCGCACTGCGTTTATTTCACTCCAGTCACTGATGGATTCGTTGCCGTGAGTCGCACCGCACTTTGCCTGGCCACCGAATCCTCTATTTGCTCGTCAGATAAAAATGTTATTTAAAGAATCTGGGGTAAGTTTTTTTTTATTATATTTGCTGTAAGCCCTTTATTTATCTTAAATATACATTAGACAACATTTGCACTCGCAACAAAATTTACGACAACATTTTTACGAGTCGCGAGAGTAAATTAAAATAATTGTGCATTAGACTGACCTAAGTTTGGTTGTGCTTTGATACTTGAATTGCATAATCGCAATTAGTTTTAGTGGGATTTTAAATCGCGATGATTTGCGATTTTTTTCAAAGTGTAACGCATTTTCATCGTTAGATTTATGAATTTGTAGTTATCATTTGCATTGCATTTAAATATACCGGCGCATCGAATTGGGGTATTTTTCTTTGAATTTTGTAATGAGTAGTTATTTATTAAGAAATGTTTTTCTCGCGTGTGGGTACAGCTGAAATCCCGCTTTGAGGCAGCGGCTTCTCCTACTGGCTCAATGGCGGACAGCTGCATGTGTTGCTATGGTAATGCACTGACAGCCACACACAATTGAGTTTTAGCGAGTTTCAATTCAGCTACCCATTTTCAATTCCTTTTGTTTTTCACTTTAAACTAAATTTTCCACGGTTCGTAACGGTAGAAAAAATTCTTTTGAACAATATCTTGAAAAGAAATAATTCGCTTTTTGCAACGGACCTTGAAATTATTGTTTTTTTTTAAGACCAGAAAGTGTGTGCGAATATTTTTATATCTTTTTCGCATGTGGTGTGTTTGAGTTAAAGATTCTTTGCTACGGGTGATCTGGCAATTCAAGTTTATACAGTAATTACATCTAGTTTGGTTCTGTTCAACATCTGCAATTAGAAAAAAAATTGGAAAAATAATTGAAAAGAAAAAATAACAAAAAAACAATTTTCTCGTTTGTTATTTCATATAAAAGAAATAAACGGAATCAGTACCTGTAATTGGCTGAGATAAGCCCTGTTTATTAGTATTCATTTGAGAACATAATTTTTAATTTTAGCTTTTCATTGAAATTTATGGTTAAAGTAATTGCAGCTTTCAATGCGAAAATAAAAAAGGGGAAAATTTTAGTTTCACGTTTCAACAGGAAAACTAATGAATTTCGATAGAACTGTCCAGTTTCTTAAAATGGAAAAAAATATTAAAAAATATTGATTTAAAAAAAAAATTTTTTTGTTTTTCTAGGGTTAAATTCCCCGTTGGGTGCGCCCTTATCGTACATAAACTGGCAGCGTTGAATGCGAGTACTGGTAATTGCTGCGTGGCGAGATTAGAAAATTAACATTTTTTTAACTTTAGTATACGTGACAGTAATTTAAAATTAATGCTCGTTGTAAATTAACTTGATTATGATTATTATAAATTTTATAATGTGCAGAAACATAACAAAGTTTGTATATCAAAAGTGACATGTTGAATAACGAATCAGTCACGATTTTACTATAAATTTTAGAGTTTTTCATTATATTTTTATATCTTCCAACAGTAACTGACTACAAATTTCTTTCGTTTTATCGATGTCACATTGACCTGCATTTTGATACTTCGCCATCATTTGAATATCATTTCCATAAAGACGTTTTGTGATTCACCCATTGCTACAAGAATTTGCCGTATATTGGATTATATTCCCCTCCCGTATCAGTGCGGATTGTGTGAAATATCCAATTAAGGATTGAAAAGTAATACTCCATATAAAAAATAAAAAAAATGGAATGAGTTGTTTCGATCCCATCGTGCATCACGATCATGGGGTTTTATCCCAAGCCCCAAAGATGAGTTTCATTTGAGTTCCCCTTTTTATTCTTTTTATCGCAGTGTTACATACCTTTAAAATGTGTAAATCTGGAAACATTCGGCTTGTTGTTGACCACATATTACCCCATTGAATTTGACGAAATATTATCTGGGGAAATCTATGATGTCATAAACTCGTTGGGGTGAATCAGAAAATTGGCAAAGACACTGTCGAATTCGTCTAAATTGACACTTCGTATTTAAGTCTGGCTACGAGATCGTAAACATTATGTTTGTGGACCCCATAATGTTTTGAATTTATATCGTTGCTTAAATTTTATATTAAAATTTCAAATTCAAGTATTTTAATTTT
The DNA here is from genome assembly GCA_034696185.1 of Henia vesuviana. NCBI lineage: Eukaryota > Metazoa > Arthropoda > Chilopoda > Geophilomorpha > Dignathodontidae > Henia > Henia vesuviana. The sequence continues at coordinate 9,727 of JAQFZU010000153.1, read as the reverse complement.
ATTTTGTTAAAAGTTATTACTTAAATTAGTATATTTTATCGAATTTAAGGATTAAATTTTGGAGGAAAAAAAATACACAAAGGAGCTTTTATTGCTGTTGAAAGCAACAACTATTGATTTTTATATTTTTTTTGCCCTTTTCTCTTTTTCTTTCTCGAGAGATGCGATAACGGAACAATCTCAAGAGAATATACAACCAGTATTGATCAGATATTAATGCCAGATATTGCTTTTTACGTTAAGAATTAATAGACTAATTTCCTTGTCTTTGTGACCAGTTTAAAATTCCTATTTCGTGTGAGCATTTAAATAACTTCATTAAAAAAATTTACATTAAATGCTCAAATTAAACTGAATTGAGAACGAGTGTTGCAGGAGAATCCTCACTTGTTTGATTAAACTCTTAATTACAACACTTATAGCAGTCTTATTAACAAGAAAAAAGAAAAACTTTTTCACTTAACGAAATGCAAACATACTCTTTACTATTCCCTTAGTAACCTTTGATATTACAATGCATTATTTCAAGCTGATGAACACGAAGTAAGACGTGTTTGTTTTTAAAATTAAGAACAGCTATAGTTTAATTAGGCCGTTAATAGATGCCATTAATAAATTACAATTAATAAATAATTCAACATTTAATAAAATATTAAAACAATACAAACAAGTAAAAGCAAAAATTAAAATAATTAAATATATAAATAAATTTAATAATCTAACTAAACAATTGAAATGGAATTTATAAAACATCGAGTTAAAAGCGATGGAATTTTTCTCATTTATTCTCGCATAGGAATCGAATCCATCAATGCGGGTATAGATTTTTCATGCACTATGTTCGTCGTACCGTGACACTTTTCCTTGGAGACTTGGAAAAGAACAGATGAGCTTTAAAATGTCAGGCGACCGACCGAATCGCATAAGTGTGAAAGTCTCTAGTGAAGATATCCAACTATTTACTCTCGCGGTGTCCATACATCTTTTGACATTTCTTATCGCATCCATTTTTTTCATTGTTTGATTGTTTTTTTACCCATTGGGTTTTGACCCTTAAAGAGACACGAAGTCTTTAAAAAATAAAATTTTATAAATAAACCGATTTTTAGATAATTATTTTGATTTTTATACAAGAGGTGCTTGATGTTGGGTTTTTCCAAAGATTTCCATTATGGAAACTAAAAATGTCCAAAATAAAATAGAGATATTTAATAAGGAGTTAATGAAGTCAAATGCTTTAAACCTTTTCTTTTCTTCTAAAAAAAGCGATTTATATCTTTTTTGTATTTTTTTTTATCAAGAATGCGGTTTGAATTTTGATATAACATGATATTATCACACCTGTTTGGGGGAAATTCTGCAGCATTAATGTATTCAATGTTTTTGGTAAAATAGTATAGAGACTTTACAGGTGTAAGAAAAGGATTGGTACATGTTCATGACTTGAATGTTTAATGATGCATACATTAGTCCAAGTTTTAGAACTTCATAAAATATTTTATTGCTTCATTTGCAATCGCGAATCTATCATAAACTCGGAATTCACATCCCAAACATCACATTTCATTTTTATTTTCAATTTAACATTTTTTTTTCCAAAATAACAAGAAAAACTACTTCCGCCTTTTATTTACGTCATAGGAAAACACAAACAAGAGAAAACAAGTTTTTTAAACTCCACATTATATTTAAATAACCAAAACTTGCATTTACGTATAACCTTCATTAATTTGCCAAAACGTATTACCACAGTTGAATCTATGAAATTTTTCTGTTTATCATTTCAGTGACACCAATGAACCTCCAGAGAACACTTTGGAACATGAAAAAGACACTCCCAGTTCATTAATTCACGGTTAAGTGTCGCACAATGGATTGTAAGTCCCACGCGAGGCAAGACGACACCAATTACAACCAAAGGTGACATGTGACAGAATAAATAACGCCGATACAAACTATCACGAATCATGTCCCCACGTCGACGTCCAACTAAAAGCTCCACCTCCTCCTCCATCGCATCGGGTTTTAACTGTCAACGAGCACGACTCAACAATTTATGGTCACTGTGGTACTGCGTGGGCGTAGTGGTTTTTCAAGTATACCTTACAGCCATAAGTATTCAACGGTTTGCCGATTACATCGCATTACCATGGCCAGAACACGCGCAACCGTATTTCGAATTGAATGCATACGTTGGATTTATAGGCGCGGCCGTAGTATTAATGCCGTTTTTCGTGGTAGCAGCATTACTTCGCATTGGCAATTTGGCGAGTGATGGACATCAGTTGGGTTCGGCAGCCGATGTGCAGGTGTTGGAGTCGGTATCCAATCAGCCGTTAGGTCTTATACGAACAATTTGGCTTCATAGTGGCCCTACTGCACCCTTATTGCATTTAGTGTCTGCATTTTGTTTGCTTTTGCCTAAGCTTTTAATACAAGCTCAGCTAATTCGACATGGCTTTCGTCCAAAAGGTGAGTTTTTTTTTTCTATACTTTTAGTGCTTTTAATTATCAACAACGGTGTGAGGTTTTGGTCTATTTTATGTGAAAGTTTTATTTTTTGATCTTCTTTTTTATCCCGTTTAAAACGAGGCCCCAGTGTCATTTCTTCCCACCCACTCGATCTAGATTGAAAATAAACGAAGCTTCAATACGGCCAGAGAGGATACAATAAGACTGAAAACGAGAAATCACTCCATTCTTTTTATTTTTATATACTTTCTGACATGACCGTAATTGAAAATTTCTTTCTCTCAGGAGAAATGATGACCTGAATGAATTTAATTATTTTTTTTTTATTTTTTTATTTTTTAACCTCTTCGATTTTTATAAAAGAAATTAGTATGTGTTTAAAGGTAAATTAAATATTTTAATTCTACGTTTTCATTGATATTTCTATTGGGAGAATTGTTGTGATGGCCGTGAGAAATATTTGGCTTATCCCACAAATTATTGTTATTATTATGTTGCACGTTGCATATGTTTTATTTAAATAAAACATTTGACCTCGCATGCCATACATTGCATATCACTTGTATGTTAATTGCGTCTTCCTCGCGATTATTATGCTAAACAATTATGAGTGGGACATTAAACTTTAGCTTGAATTTAAATTGCATTTTTATTTCGACAAAATTTACATAATTTTACACATTGGATATTATTAAATTCTGTAAAATTAAATTTTAAAAAAATAAAGTCGAGCTGTTTGTTTGATTTATCAAATATTGTCGAATAAATGCAATATGTGTAAATGTAATGATTTATCGAAGAAAACAAGTGTTGGCATTGTCATTCAGTATCGACGTGGTTCCACGCAGTCTGGCGGCGAGCAGTATTCAATGTGCCAACTTGTAGAAACTGACGTCATACAATGCTCAGTATTTTGCCTCGGTCTTTATCCTTCGTTCTTCGCGTCAATAATTCATCTCGGGTCTAAATGGGTTCATCAGCCAAGTTACCATTGATTCTGCGGTTGCTATAGTGACAGCGGATGCAGCCTCCTAACGGCTACACGTCGAGAAGAGATAAAAATGGATAAATGAGTTAAAGAGGATTTTAAATTGGTGTTGCAGTCATTGTGAACATGACAAAGTGGAGAATTATTTCTAAAAAAAAGTTGTTAGCACTTATTTTTACAAAATCATAAACGATTAATGCTTTAAATATCCTAAATGATATAATTAGACAATAATTAATTTAAAAGTAAATAATTTACTAAACTTAGAAATTTTTGATGAGAATTGTAAAAATGACTGCCAAAAGGCGTCATAAACTTGAAAACCGTGATCAACATCATTTTAAATTACGGCCGAATGTGACATGACAAGGATCGCTAGTCGTCATGGAAACCTAATAACTCGCGAGTTCCAAGTCCCTAGTACTTTAGAAAATGGTTTTTATCGCTTTTAAAATAAGGTAAAATAAATAAATCATTCCATAAAATTATTACCATCATCAAATAACACTTTTTAAATGTTCAAACATTTCGAAACTCATTTTCAAATAACACAGAATTTAATAAAAAAATTATTTATTAATTTCAGATGATCTATGGAAAACCGATTTAGATTTTATGGTCACATTCAAAGACCGAATAGCCGTACTCGGTCTGTTAACATTACCAAATATCACAACCCCTTTAGGACTGAGTTCCGAACCCGTGGACGACGACCGGCATCCGGCGGGGAAAGAGCTACTATTGAACGAAGAACAAAACCTCATTTCACCCGAATTCATAAACTACGCCATAGCACTGCTTACATACGCCGTTCGATATCCATCCGTATTCTGGATGACGAGCAAACCGTTAGGACTCGTATTTTCGTGCCAATTAGTTCTGAGTGCTCTTCAGTCGCTTCTGGCCTTTACTGGTTTCGCCGTGCTGTACAAACTTCGCTGCTATGGCTCCGACCAAGTACTGCCGTCCACGGACACGTTTCTTCTTAGTTTAGAGATGTCTTCGCTTCTCTACGTGGCCTACGCGTTGATGCTCACCGCTTCGGGCTCCATCGTATATTTGTACGCCTTCCAGAAGTATAAGATGTTCCTCGCCTTGCAACGAGAGAAACACCACATATCGTGGCGAGCCAATTCGCGGTCTCTTTGGGGATATTTATCGCATTGTCTGTCGTTGGCAATGCTCGTGCTTCTGGCCTTGTGTAGTGGACCGCTAACTAGAGACTATATGCTCGTGTACAAGGGGAGTCTGGACGGTGCCATCTTGGCGTGCGTCATAGGGACCGTCGTCCATCTCTTCGTTTGGATCGTCCTTTGGCTTTTCCTCACCCTTAAGAATAGTTGGAGTTTTAAATTGGAGCATCGCGAGCCACGTTCGCCTCGTTACGTCGGGTGCATGGAAGTGTCAAAATTGCCCAATGATAAAGGGTCGACATTGGTGGTCAACGAGGGTCACACTTATGTGATAAACGAGAGTTCGCCCAGAGGTGCCATAATGAATGTGGTCGAGAAAGTGTCTTCGGCTCATAGTAATTGCGGGATTGGTGGATCGGGTGATGGATCGCGGCATCACCACGCGCACGGGGACGATGATGACGACATCTATTGGCTGAAGCCGAAACCGACTTTGCATAAAGAATCGTCGGACTCGAGACAACAACCGTCGTGGCTCAGTCGCAAGAAAGCGTCACCAAACCCCAAGCACAAGGTGATGTTCGACGATTCGCTTCTCGGTGGGAGTCCGCGACGGAGCCGATCGACCACAAAATCACCGAAAATCGGTAAAATTAAAAAACAAAACGTGAAATTTGAAGATTTGACCGATTCAGACGACGACGGCGATTATGCGACACTCAGAGATTTACCTTTGGTGCAAGAAGAAAACGAAGACGAAGCGAGTGACATTAATAATCAAGGGTCAAGAAAGGTGAGTGGAAGTACAGTAAATTCTGTTTTAAAATAGAACTTACGTAACGGGTGAAGTAGTAAAGAATAATCCATGTTTCAAGGAACTCACATTTTAATTTGTCACACTTTTTTTTAGTTTTTATTTTTTAAATTTACTTTTTTAAAATTTACTTTTGCTATTATTTTATGATTTCTTTGTTTGTGGAAACTTTTTTTCATTTCATTCTTTTCAGATTCTTGAAATTTCTTCACCTTGTGATGGTGGAACGTAACTTTTCTTTGCTCGCACACCCTGACTATTGTTTTCTGCTGTCTTAAAAAAAAAACACTCTTTTGAGCAGAGGGTGCGTCCATTGTCTACCATCGTCTTTAATCGCAACTTTTCATTCGGACTTGTCTTAATAAGTTTTGTTGTTGTTCAGGATGGTGAAGAAACGGATGGAGAAGCTGACGAAACTCAAACTCTTCTATTAGATGACGGTGCAGATACACAACTTTCGATCTCGAGGAACAGTCCTATGCAACAGATGAACGTATCTGCCACCATTCACCCAATGAGAGTAAGAAATTTAATTAATTAAAACTAAAGTTAAATAAAATCTACAATCTATTTAATTAGGCTCTTCACGATCATCCGCCGTACTTGGCCACACCCCAATCGATGAGTAGTTCACCGTCTCCGCCCGGTAAATGCAGTGACGACACGTCGAGCGGGGTGCATTCAACGTCCAGTATGTCCGATAACCATTCAAGACGCTCATCGAGCGTCGATGAAATGCACATTGTCGGTTTGATTAACCCTCGACACCCGGCAAATACGACGTGGAAGAGTTTATCGTTACAGCGCACGACAGTGAATCCAATGATAATTGGCAATAATCCGATAGTCAGTAACCCAACTGGTTCGCTGGGATTCCATCGAAAAGTTTCTCAGCTAGAAGACAATTCTCCGAGCTCGGAGTCGCAGGATTCCACATTGGTTATCCGTAGGAAGTCAGGACTACACCAATCGAAAGACAACGAAATTAGTGTACGACGAACTCCAGAACCGTTCGGACGGGCAACCAATGTGAGGATGACTTCATTCTCGGATCAGCCGGACTTTCCTGAAAGAATTGCTTCTTGGCAGAAAAGAAACAACCAAATTGGCCGTCAGAATTGCCAGGTTGCGAGCGTGAAACCCAGTTGGGCTGCGCATCAAGTTGGCCAACACAGAGATTCTGCCAATTATTCGTTAACGTCATCGGGCGATTCCGATAATTGTTTCTCCCATCATTGATTTCTTTGATTTTTATTTTTAAAAAATTTTTATTCATTGCAAATGTTTTATGTTTTAATGTATATGTATATACGTTACACCTCATGTTTAAAATGAATTAATTTGAAGTGAGAAAGGCGATACCGGTATAATTGTATGTCGATGTGCGTTTTATCATGTGCAACCAAAGCTATGCTTTTGTAATATTTATTATTTGGTGTCATTATTATTATTATCATATTAAGTAATAATTTTGGATAAAAAATCCCTGAAAAAGGAATTTTATTATTTTTTAAAATCGAACAAAAATCTGTGATCTTGGAAGGAAAGTACAAGGTGGTTTTATTTGTCTTATTATTATTAATTAATTAAGGTTTTATAAAATGTGTAGCGAATTCTTTTTATTTGATCTAATATTGATGATGTTGAATCTATGCATTTGTGTAAGTAAAGTTTTTACTCTCATTTTTTTAAATATGCAATGTTGATTCATTTTGTCAACTTTTTAAACTAGAATAAAAATTGTTATAACAGTATGTAAGCAAAGTGTTTAATAAAAAATATCCAAATTTGCTTTTAATTTTTTCAAAAATCTTTTACATATTAGATTAGTGTGTTAATTTACATTTGTAGAGATTTAAAATTACAGTTACATATGGAATTATAAACAATAATTCTAATAAAATATTAATTATGTAAATGAAAAATATTTTTCTCAATTTTTCACACAATTCACTGATCATTTAAATATCAGGCATCACTTTGCTTATTGCATTACGAAATCTGCTTGGTTAAAGTTATGCCTATATCTTAAGATGCAAAAAATTTAATCATTTCCGTCAATATTCCCGTATAATTGTGGCATCGCCAATCTTGTTTTTGAAAAAGCCCTTTAAATTGTTGCAGAGTTGGCTCAGATGTCGGTTTATTAAGCACCACGCCCGGGCCCAGCGCTAGTAATTTTTTTTTTGTATTTAGGGGATTTTTTTCCTAAATACATAAAAACACCTTTCTTGGAATGTTTGGGGACCCTACAAATAAACTTTCCCCCGGGCCTCGCAAAACTCCCAGCCGTCCCTGATACAATAATGACACTTCATGGCACTACAATCTAAAACCGAACTCACAACCCAACACCCATATATATAAATCCATAACATAATAAATTTACTACACAATAAACTTACAACACAACAAACTTACAACATAAGGATGTAAATGACCAGAGGAAACACCAAATTTCTAGCACTAAATTTTTAAAATTTATCAGTTTAAATAAATGATAACTACCTATCGCTTTCATAAAAAAAGTGAAATTATAAAAACAGTAAAGTACAAAGTAAAGTAAAAATTTTGGCAAATTATACAAATGAACATAATAACAAATCTATAAATTAAACATATTCTTTCAAAAAAGATTTTTTGAAAATTAAAAAATAAATACATCAATTTCATTACATTAAAGTAAAACTTTTGCATAAAATCATTATTTTTGTCTCACGATGAATGTATCTAATGTCATAGCTTTTCTCGTTGATTCAATGGTTGGTATGAAGTAATATTCGTTTAAAATATTTTTCATAACTGGTCCTTCTTAAAAAAAATAAAATAATTTTTAAATTTGGAAAGTCTACAAAATTATAAAAGAAACAAAAACATGATCATTTGTTTTTGCTCATTTGAATTAATTTGAAAAATGTGACATTCCATTTGTAATTCGTGTAAATAAATCAAAAAAAATTTCATTTTTGTCTTAATTTTTCTCTTAAAATTCTCATCATTAAAATAATTTAATAATTAATTAAAAAGAATTATAATAATTGCCAATAGACGACAGTGATCTCGCGACTTAGAATTTCTAATTATTGCCAATAAATAGCAGTGGCGTCGCAAATATTTAAATATTTAAATTTGTGTTTGAACGAATTGATTTACTAAACGAAAATACAATGAAAATATAATGAATAGAAGAAACTGCCATTCGCCCGTGGGAATTTTGAAACTAAACATATCTCCATTAAACAGAGGTAAATATTAATTATTTATGGCATTGAGATATTTTTCATTATTTAACGGTCAGTTTTAAGTAAAAATATGTTTTAAAAAAATTATCTTTTTATTAATTTATATTTTTCGTACAGTTCGAGTATTTGTTAACGTACCGACCGGAGGCATAATGAATTTTCGAATAGAAGAAACTGCCGTAGTTTTAACACGAGCAAATTTCGAAACTAAACCAAACGAAACTGACGTTGCCGTCGGACAATAATGGTAAATATTGATGAAATCAGACGATTACCCTATATCTAATTATTAATTATCAATTGCAGCTAAATGTAACGAATTAATCTGTTTTTAATAGTTTATCAAAAACAGCCATTTAATTTTAAGAATTTAAAATTCGGTTAAAGAAATGCACAATTGCACGATTCTCATCTTTTTTTCACGAAATTAGCATTTTATTATGTTATATTTCTTAAACAGAATTTTCTCGTTTTTGACCGTTTTCTCGACGCGTCGACTGACGAAAGGAGAAATTAAAAACTAAAAAATGTCCCTAGCGTTAAAAGTAAGACCGAAGTTTAGAGTTCGTCGAGTAATGACGAGATGCTTGATAAATGCGAATGCGAATTTATCACTGTTTTGCCGTTATTCGGCCTTTAGTTTGGGTACGGGAGTGCGCATCCGGTTCAGTCGAGAGAAGACGAACAGCCAAAGAAGAAAAAAACGTAATAAATATTTTTTTTGTGTGTTAATTTATTTTTTTAGTTTTGTCTCGGGATTCGACCATCATTTGAAAACGGTAAGATAATTTAACAGGATTGGGCAATTTTTGCCATTTTGCTATATTTTAATAAAAGTTAATAAAATATAATTGAAAAACTAGACGATGGATGGTAACGGTCAAAAGTTCGATTAAATTGTTGTAAATAAATTTTTAAAAAATTGATAATTTATATTTTGGAGTTTCGTTCGTCAAGTGTTGAAAAGGTGAGTGGTTTTTATTTGCTTTCGATTTTTAGTTAGGTTAAATTATTTTCATGGTTAAATTTTACGCAGTGTCTATTCCACCGTGCGCACGGCCGAATACCCTATGGCTAT
>JAQFZU010000152.1:0-43633 GCA_034696185.1 Henia vesuviana | reverse complement strand
TTGGCTAATCTTTGTTCGTAAACAGTAATCAGTTCGTTTTTACCCGAAATTTCATCTTTTGCTTCTAATAACTGCGCACTGATTATGGCCATCTTTTTACTAAGTTGTTCGTATTTAAATTGCTTAAATTAAAAAAAATATGTTAATAAAGAAATTAAATAAATCTTTTTTTTAAATATTTTACCAAATCTAAGTAAGCTTCATTGCCTTCCTCGGATGTCACAGTGAGCCAACTCGTATTGACCGATGACTAAAATATTAATTTGTAAAATTGAAATTTAAGGAAAAATTCGAAAGTATAACTCTACTTTGCTTCTATAATCTTTGTAGGAATTCTCAAATAATTGCATGGACGATTTACGTCGAATGTTCGCTTGGGATATCGACATTCTCGTGTTCGATTGGCGTAAAGCTTTTATTTCATCCTTGAGAATTCTATTTTCATTTATTACTTCCTCCTTCTGGGCTTCGAGTTCCTAAAAAAATAAGATTATAGTTTTTTTGTGCTACTGTTTGATATAATAGTTACCTTAATTATTCTCTCTTTTTCTTCAACTTCAGCATCGCAATCTTCATAATCAGAATCGTCATCCTTTTGACGTTTACGTGCATCCGTTTCTTTGATACAAAGAGCGATTCTTTTTTCAGCATAATCTTCTGCTAATTCTCTTTGCTCTTGAATTTTCTCACTAAGAATAAATATCAATGAAAACAGTATTTTTATCGATATTTAAGTCATATTCACGAATAGAATTTCTCCAGCTGCAATATCTCAGCACCAGCTTCTTCAGAGACTTCTTTTCTAATTTTAAATTCTAAATTCTCATTTTCGCGATTTAGTTTCTTTATCTCACTTTGCAATTTGTCAATGTAATCAAACAATTCCTGTATATATAAAAAATAAATCAAAAATAAGCAGAAAATTGTAATATAAAATGTATAATTGTAAATAAATTTTCTTCAGCAATAAATTGGCCAAAATTTCTCAGCATTAAATAATTATTTCACCACAAAATGATTTTTCCCTACAAAAAAAGTAGGTATTCCATCACAAGCAGTTATTTCATCACTTTCATCGAGCAAGGATATATTTACATCATTAGAAAATTTTTTCATAAAAGTTTGGAACAATTATTACTTCTCTATCGACATCGCTTTCACTTTCCGCACTATCGTCTTCATCCTCCGAAGATATCCACGGCACCGAATTTCTAGCTGCTGCATTTTGCATGAGTATAGATGCCTTTGTCTGAGCACGTTTTCGTTTTACTTCGTTTTGAGGGATAATGATAACCTTAAAATATTAAATTTTTTTAAGCATTAAAATTGTATTCACTGATTAAGTAAGCAATTACTTTTTCGGCAAGAGCTGAGAATTTTAACACATTTAAGGTCTCGTCACACATACCAGGCTCAGGACTTATATTAACAATCATACTGATGGCACTTCGATGTGTAAAAAAGAACTGAAATAATCTTGTGAGTTTACTTTCTCGGAAAGGAATTAATTTCATGGTTTCTCTTAAGTAAAAAACAAATTAAAAGATGCAGAAATTATATATTTTTAATGTATACCTGCTCAAATTTTGGTTTGTACGTAGTGTGCTGATACAACGTCCTAATACTAATAACGATGTATTGATGTTACAGGCTTCTTTCAGTCGATCACCCACATTTCGAGTTTTACTGTATCGTTCTGAACCAGCCAAATCACAAAAAGACAATCTGAAATATCTAATCAGTACGTGTGCAAATGACTAGTTCCTTGTGTTACCTTGAAATAGTAGCGACTCGTGGGTTCTCTTTATCCGGGGTGCGAATAATTTCAATTGTAAAAATGCAATGACTTCTACTAGAGTTTTGATTCAGAGATGTAGCGGCAAATCTCAGATTTTTCGTCCCGACAATTAATAGTTTCATGGCTTCTTCGGCATTTGTGACGCAAATTCTTTGCAAGCTTTTGATGAAAACATTGCCATTTTTATCTTCGGAAAGTTTCATCGTGGTCCTTTTCTTGCTTCTAGTGTTTGTAAAAGGTTGAAAAAGGTCGTATACAAATTCGTTATAAATTTCAGCGAACGAAATCCATATAGAAAATGTAAAGCTCTGGACGTTTGGGATTTCTACTACACTCTCTTCACGAATTCGATGTTCCAGTTGAGAAAAAGAATTTTTAAATATTGATAAATTATCGCAGCTTCGATATGATGAGACACTTTCCTCCGAAGAGACCGAGGAAGTCATTCTAGAGACAGTTAACGATTCCGTAGAAGTAAAATTTGAATCAAATTCCTAAAAAGTAAAATTGTTATTTTAAGATAAACAATTTACATTTAAAATAATTACGAATTCGCATCCCCAATGTAATAAACGATCTTTTTTAGCACGTTCTTGCTTTTGTGCATCGATCGATAATTTAGTAATATTATCAAAAAAATTTGGCTTTACAATTACTGGATCGAGTAAATGATTGCCAATACTGTTAAATATTACGTCAATTGATCTAGGAAGAACCCCCGGATTTGATAAAAGTCCTATTTAAATGTACAAATATTAAAATAAATAAAAACATTTTTAACATTACACAAACCTTGAACAGTGTGAGTTTTTCCCGAGTTTGTTGCTCCGTATGCGAATATGAGGCAATTTTCGCCCCATAAAAATCGCTGAACCATATTGTGTACTGTTTTTGTATAAAAATTCCTTTGATCGATGTCTTCGCCAAATATTTTGGAGAAAACAAATTGATGTTTAACGCAGCTTCCATTTTGGACATTTTTGTAAGTTGCTGAATCTTTAGGTAGATGCACAACAATGCGATTTTCATTAGTGATCTCAATACACTTCTATATTTTTACAAAAAAAATACGCTATTAAATTTTAGAGTAATTGCAATAATAGGTAGCATACGTCTTTCTTCTTCTTTGATTCTTCGTTAGTGTAGCCACGAACTCTGAGAAAAACATCCATTGGAGAAGCAATGTTTACTGGTTCTTCTGGAGAATAAAGAGACATTAAATTCTTTCGTGTCGTACTATCTGTTAATTTTAACGTTAAATCAGCCATTTTTGGCCAAATTCAAATTCAGACAACGGAAGAGAAGCGTTTGCCGTTTGTCTACAGGCAGCGTTTTTGATTTGATTTTGAATTACGATTTCACAGATTCAACCAATGAAAACCAAGAAACGAAATCGAGGCTTAATTTAAATAAATATATCAAATAACTTGTTTAATATTATATTTATAATAAAGAATATATAAATATTTAAATAAATAATTAGTTTTAAGCGTATACTTAATTTATTACAAATAGTTTTAAAAAAAATTTGTTGCTAAGCACTTTTCTTTGTTAAAAAACATTTAATAACGCCTCCGCGCAGTCGCGCACGCGCATGACAAAATAATTGGCGAAAATTTGTATCCAAACGATGAAGCGGTGATTACTAATAATTGCAATTATATTGATGTAAAATGTCACCCTGGCACCCTGTGCGTGGCGTACTTTTGGATATAACTGGCGTTCTTTACAATAGTGGTTCGGGAGGAGGTACCGTAATCGAAGGCTCGGTAGAAGCCATTGCACGGTAAAATGTTAAATCTGTTACGGATGTTGATAGCAAACGAAAGTAATATGGCTTACACATTATAGGTTAAAGGCGGCCAACATTTCCGTTAGACTTGTAACAAATGAAACCCAATCCGTAAGAGAAAAATTAATTCAGAAGCTTAGCCGGCATGGATATTCGGTTAATATTGATGATGTATTCGCGCCTGCTCCCGCTGTTGCTAAGCTTTTAAAAGAGAGGAGACTCTCCCCGTATTTATTAGTTCATCCAGGTAAATCTATCAATTTTGATTCTCAAATCATTATAAAATCAATATTACTTAAAGGGGTACTGCCCGAATTTGAAAATTTCGACACTTCATCGCCAAACTGTGTTGTGATTGGGGATGCCGAGGATCATTTTACTTACGCCAATGTCAATAAAGCATTTCAAACATTGATGAGTCTGGAAACTCCGATCTTAATCTCAATGGGAAAGGGGTAAATTAATAATGTTATTGTATTTAATTTTATACTTCAAATGCCTTTTTGATTAATAGGAAATATTATAAACAAGGTGACCATCTCCAGCTTGATTTAGGGGCTTATGTAGCTGCATTGGAAGTAAGTGCTTTTTTTGTTTCTTTCTTTGTATTATGAACTAGTTTAACGTGAAATTTTCAGTATTCATGCGATGTTAAGGCTGAAATAGTGGGTAAACCATCGAAAGATTACTTCTTGACTGCTCTAAACGATATGCATGTCGCACCTCACGAAGTAACTGCGTGTTAATTGGTAATAAAGAAAAGTATTAATTTTTATTTGTTTTTTTTACGTAGGCTGTAATGGTAGGCGATGACATTATTCACGATATAGGTGGCGCCCAAAATGCTGGCATTAAGGGAATATTAGTCCGGACAGGGAAATATCGGTAATGGGATTTTTATTTGTGCCTATTGTAAAGAAAAGTTTTTAATATTTTATTTCAGTACATCTGATGAAAACCATCCTTTAGTGAAACCAGACGCTGTTGTGGATAATTTGGCTAAAGCAGTGGATCTTATTTTAAGTTGATAATTTAATATTTGAATCATCGTAGTATTTAACAAAAAATTAAAATGAATGTACCGCAAAACTTGAATAAAAGTGTAAGATTTACATGATAGAAATTAATGGAATTTTTATTGTACCTGAAACATTATCGAATCGTTTGAGACATATGCAATGGAGTAAGCATCAATTCAAATGCTGCATCTTTCAAATTGGCACCGCGTAAATTTGCTTCGTGAAGGTCTGATCCAGACAAATCGCAATTCTGAATGCAAAAATTTTTGCAAAAATGTAAAAAATTTTTTTTTGTTTGAACCGTTTGAAAGGCTGTCGAATTAAAAACTCACTTCTAAATCTGCACCAGCCAAAACAGCTCCACGTAGGTCGCAATTTTGAAGATTTGCATTCTTCAATGTTGCCACACGTAAATTCACAGCTGCCATTTGGCTGCCCTCCAAATTCGCGCCTTTTAAATTAACCCCTACGAGGTTGTAAACAAAAGGTTATGTACACTTTATGTCTAATTTATATTTTTCGGTTTTGCAAACCTTCCATATTTGCTCTACTTCCAGCTGGATCTTCGAAATTACACGACACCATGTTCGATAATTCTAAATTCGCACATAGCATTTTAACGCCCATTAAATTGGCGCCCTAAGAACAAGATCGATAAGAAATCTCAAATCTTATTTTAATCTAAAATTGCATTTTTACTTCTAAATTTGCATGCGATAAGTCTGCCCTTTCCAAACAACAAAAGGCTAAGTTTGCTCCGACTAATTTCGCTTTCTGCAAATTAGCGTATTTAAAATTGATATTACGCAAATCCAAGCGCGATAAATCAGCGCCAGTTAAATTCACGCCCTACGAAAGTAATAATTTAAGAAAAGTTTTGATTAGACAAAAATGGTTAAGCAACCTGAAATCGAAGTTCGGAGGAATGTGATGTAGAAACAAGAGCATTTATCACATCACGCCTACTCAAAGGTAAACAGTCAGGTGCTGAATTTTTTTCCTAAAATTTGATACCTCAAGATTAAAAATTTAATGTAATATTAGTATAAATACTTGAATTATTTCTTCCAACAAAGGCATTAGAGAATCAATACCAAAAAACTTAGCTTCTTCGAGGACACCTAAAATAGATAATTATATGTTAATCTAAACAAATATTTAAAAAAATTAATTTTTACCTTCTGGATTTATATGATTATTTAAAATTAAACGACCATGTCGAAGATAATTTAAAATCGGTTCAAAATAAACAGGATTTCGATCAATGAGATAAGCTCCATGTTTATCCGTGATATTTAGCCACAATTGGTTGCCTAAAACCATAATAAATCACTTTTAGATTTTAAATTAAAACATTTCAAAAAAATTTATTACTGTCATTAACATCAGCAAACATTCGAGCAAGCATCGACCCCGAATCTTTAGTTGTAAGTGTACTTCTAAAATTAATAATTTTACTAATTGAATTTACATAATGTGGTATAATACCTAGTAGTGAGAAATTCTCGCCCTCCTATGTTTAAAGAAACCCAACCGTGATGAGTTGCGAGTGGTGTTAATAGGTTTTGGTCCTGTTGTGATTTTGGTGACATTTCCAGTTTCATAAAGGGTTCTCCCTCTGAGGCATATAAAATATCGTCATCTCTTTTCAATATAAAAATAATAAAAAGTTAATTATATCTTAATCGAGCCCATAAACAATATTGCTCGTACTTTATTAATCTTACGTCATCAATTTCTCCTCCTTGAGCAGTAAATATTCGTTTAATTTGCGCACTAAATTTACCACTTGCGCCAGTTAATAATTCTTCTAATGAATGCGTAACTAGAAACACCTGACATTTAAAAAAATTAATTTCTCATGTAATAAGGTTAAACTCATTACACAATATACCTTTCCATCTATCTCAGTTCCATTTCGAAATAAGATGACCCTTTTCATCGTACAAACTGAAGTTTTTTACTTTATAGTCATTACGAAACTAAAAAATAAAAATACGGTTTTAGATCATTGAAATATTTCGCCTTATGTACGTCTTTGCTTTCGTAGAAAAGTCTGCTGACCCATTTTTGTAATCGACAAGTTTCCTTCAACCTTCACTGCTGCAGTCTAGTGACGAAACTAGATGTTTTTTTAGAACTCATTTTTTTAGTTAACCCTTTAAACTAATATTCAGGCTGGTTTAGATGATACCATCTGAGCATTTAAATACAATTAAAAAATTAAAATTTAATGAAAATGTCCTGATGGTTTTGAAAAATGATGAGTAATAAAAATGAGGCTGCATAAAAAAATCCTTTAATTTATATATATTATTTATAACAAATAATCTTCCACAGAAAATGTGCTTTTCACCTTTTGTACCACATTTGAAAAAGCATTACAATATCTATTATGTATATAATTAATTGCTTTGCAAATTTGATTTTGCTCTATAATACAGCAAAATCGTAAAATGTTTGCAAATGCATTTATTCCACTGCAGTGTGAAATGTAAGCAATTAAACAATCACTCGATTCAGACATCACGTGCTTTTTTAAGTAGAATCAAAACTCATTTGAGCAACATAAATTTACAATTAAAAACAATATATTCTTAAAATAATTATTTAAATTCATGATAAGAGATCCACATTTAAGGATAAAATCGTACTAATAATTAAAAAAATAATAATTTGAGCCTTAATGAATGCCGATACTCATTTGAGGTAGAACACAATAATTGTAAATGTCAAATATTAAGTTTTAATTAAACGAAAAAATGAAAGGCTCTTAACTAATTAATTCGTTAGCCTTGTATTTCCGCAAATAATTCAATCTCTTAGTAATTAATAATGCTATTAGTAGTCAATTTATGCAATTCTGATTTCATAAAATCCTGCTTTTATATTGTTAGTAAATTGCATGTCATTATTTAAATCTATGTACAAGGCAGCGAGTGTTCTAAAAAAAAGAAAAAAAAACAATCAATTAGTAAATTCCTACAATGTTAAAATCATTTCTCTACCTTAGATCAACCAAAAGAGAAGAAAAGCATAATAATTAATGTTATATTGACATCAGCTCAAAACCAACTCATCAGGTGCAATTACTACCTATTTAAATGTATAATATTTTAATCGAAATTAGAATAAATATTATTTGAAAAAACTCACTTGCACGACATATCCAGCAGGTATTTTTGCTTCTTCGATTTTTAATTTATCATTGAGCAATTTACCAGAGAAAAACCATCGTTGCCGTGCTGGGTCCACATTTTCATACACCTGTAACCGCCTTTTGGCTATTGCCACAGTGTCTGAAGTGCGGACGGATAATTTTAAGTCTTTTCCAGTAGTAGATAATCGAACCTATTAAATATGATAAAAATAAATTTAATATTCAAAAAAATAAAAAATAATATTTTTACTTTAATAAAAATTTCGGCTCCAGAAGCTGATTGTTCGGCATCGGAAATAGCGTCGTGATCTCCATTTTCTTCGATCATATTAATAGGCGCACTGAGGCAATAAACTGGTAATTGATATCTATTCCCAAGTTCATCATAGCAATCGGTCAAAGTGCCTGTAGTAATCATATCCATATTGCATGCTATCAAAATCAATAATAAACATTTTTACCACTTGGTAATGATATATTAGCTCCATCAATAATTGCTTGAGCTAAAGTGTAATCATTGCATTCGGCAGCGTATGCAGCTGCTTTAAGGGCATCCCAAATTTCCTTGCGCCCTTCAAATGCTGGTGCCGTGTCCCAAAATTCGTCTCTTTTACTTCGTAATTGGCCATCGGTTAAAGGAACGTCCGATTTCCACTTGACACGCTCGTGTTTAAGTAATTGATTTTTACCCACACTAACTGAATAAAAAAATATATAAATTAAATTTAGTTTCACAAAGTTAAAATTATATTAATTATTAAAAAAAAAATTTTTAAAAAAAAGTTCAGTGATTTGCAAAATATTTTGAGGCGGTTTGTGTTGTAAAAAGGTACCTTGATGGGTTGAGACTACATCAGACGTTTCGACTGCGGAAGACGTCCCTCTGTCTCTATTTAAACCGATACATCCACCCATATTATCGCTTCACATCATTGCTCAGTTGGCTGAAAATTGAAAATAAAATAAAAAATATGCCGCATTTGGATAAGAAAATCTCAAAGAAAAAATATTTGTACACACCTGGCCCAGAGGACCTAGCGCCAGCATTAAAACTAAACCGACAAATAATAGAACAAATCTTTTAAGAGTTTTTACAACGCGTTAATGCAAGAATGAATCCGAATGCGTAATTTCGATGTACTTGACGGAAGATGGCGATTGTGATCATTTGTAAAAACGTGTAATCTCTTGAAACATGAGTATAAAAGAATTAATTGATCTATGCGTTAATCAATTACAAAGTAATGAAAATGATAATTCTATTTTGGATGAGTTTAACCCATTTCAAGAGCTAGTTAATGGTAAACGGCTAAAAATCTACGTTTGCGAATAGTTAACTCATTCATCTTTTGTGTTTCATAACAGGTCTACACGTACGTGCTGTCAGCCTATTGCAAATTGTAGAATGCTTAGGGTAATTTACTCATTGTTAACAAAGTTATGGCATGCGTTAAATTTGAAATGGTTTATTTGCAGACCGCAATTAACAAATGTGGACGTGAAAAGTCGAGTTTCTGGAATTTGTTTATTTTCCAATTTCTTGCAAAGAATACCACAAAATCAATTGAATTTAGAAGAGCGTAATTAATACTTAATTTTTGAATCCATTACTTTGTTAGAAATGAATTATATTTTGATTTTTTTTTTAGTTAATTTTTTGATAATATTTTGCTGTGATCGTCTAAAGGATCAATATTTAGTTATACCTCATGTAATTAAAAGTTTAGTTACTTTGGTATGTGAAGTCGTAATTATCTGTTTTATTGTCTAATATTTTTCTATTTGCAGACAACTTTTCCATCTTTACCTAAAGGAGATGCAGTAATTATAACGAAAGCATTATTTCAAGATATTCAAACACAAACTTTTAGTCAAACTACGAGACAAGGAATTTATATAATTTTGGCAAATCTTGTTTTCAAATGTCTTGATGGTATTAAATAGTAATTACAGCTTATTTTATAGTTATCTGATCTGTTTTTCCATATTTTTAGAATTGCAAGAAGTTGGTGGTGATTTTTTATTGGGGTTTATCCAAGGTATGGATGGTGAAAAGGATCCCCGTAGTTTAATGATTTTGTTCAAAACTATACCATATATTTTGAAAAATTTTGAATTAGGTATTTAGTAATACTTTTAATTATTTATTATGTTATGGATTTTTATTATTTAATTTAGGTCATTTGGATGAAGAATTTTTTGAAGTTATTTCATGTTATTTTCCAATTGATTTTACTCCGGTATTTGATTTTATGACTTCTTATTATTTTTCAAGTGTATAATTTCTCCTTTATTTAAACCAGCCTTCCAATAACCCTCATGGAGTAACAAAAGAAGATTTGATTTTATCATTGCGAGCGTGTTTAGCAGCTTCATCAGTTTTTACGAAATTTTGTATACCTTTATTAATTGAAAAATTAGATTCGTCGATTATTGATGCAAAAGTGGATGCTTTGCAAACATTGGTTGGGGTTTCTTTTTACATTTGATTGACTAAATTAATTTATTTATATATTATTTTTAGACTATTTGTTGCGAAACTTACGATGTAATTGAAATAAGTAAACATTTCAGTTCCATTTGGAGTTCTATTCGGAGAGAGGTAAGAAATTTCTTGTGAATTTCTTAGTTTATCTGTTATTAAACTGTAATTTTTAGATACTTTTAGGTGCCAACGAAGTAGTAGAAATTGAAGCTTTGAATGCATTAACAGCTTTAGTTAAATCGGCTGCTAATTCTGTTAATAAGGTTTTAAAGTGCAAACTGAATTTTGAACTTTGTTTGAATATTTATCGATTTAACTTAGGCTGATGTCCAATCTATTCTTGATGGATTTTTAAAAGAGATTTGCAGAGAATGTGAGAAATATTTATGCGAGCCTGAACTCAAATTGATGCATCCAAGTGCTCGAATTTTACAAGCCGCAGCTCAATCGTCCGATTTAGCGTGTCAGAAAATTCTGTTAGTTGTAATACCACTTCTGATGCAACAATATAATATTCACACACAACTGAATAAAAGGAAAATTATTTTGGATATTTTAAATTCTTTTTTACTAGTTTGCCGTATACGACGGGTATCACAAAATAGTCACGGTTCGCAGCTGTATTAATTACACGAGGAATTTACTTTTAACACCTTATGTTTTTACAGTTTCAACTGAAATTGCATCGGTAGTAAATTTATACATGACGTTATTATCGTCGGATGAAGAAATCTTATGTGAGTCAGCAATAATTGGTTTCGATATAATGCTCCAAGTGCCTGATTTATTGAGTTCAACTGCCTGTAATTTACTGATAAAACACTTTCTTGCTATTGCCCGAAATCACCCAAGTAAAAATATTAGGTAATTTATATTTAATTACAAGTAATTATAAGATTTTAAATTAAATTTTTCAATTTAATGCTTATATACAGAAATAGAAATTTATTGGCATTGGAAACAGTAGCTACCCGACACGGAGATAAAGCTGAATCTCAAATTTTACCTAAATTGCTAATAGAAGTAGCTATTGGTAAGTTTTGTAATATTTAAAGAATTAATTAGCACAATGTTATAAATAATTTTTTTCATGCTTAGAAACTTGCGAAACAACTTACCACAATGCCTTATCTGCAATAGCTGCAATTTGTGTCCAAGATTCAGTGACTAAAACTGTTATATCAACATTAATATGCCATCTAAACAGTTTATTGGATTGCAAAGAAGAAGAAGTAATTGTAAACCGACTTGCTCGAGCTGTATCTTGTCTTGATGAAGTAATCAAGAAGAAGCCAAAACATAATGAAACTTCTTATCTGTGCGACCTTATCATAATCCCATTAATAAATGGTGAAATGATTAAAAAATTATCCGGTTTTAAGGAGCATAATATAATAATTCAGTTATCATCCATTTTCGCTGAAATTACGAAAGATTTACCTTTAAGGTTGTCGACAGTAATACAATTTTATAAAATCTATTTTAACAAATTAATTTTCTCAATTTGCAGCAAAACTAAACATTTGGTTCAAACTATTCTTTATCCAATGCTTTTTTCCTATTTAAATTCGGAATCCCACGCCACAATGCAGATGATTAATTCAGTGATTTGTTCCGCACCGGCAGAAGTAAGAAATTTGATTTTTAAACGTTTAGGAATTCTAAAAATTTTCTATTTCGCATTTAGGCATTCGGGCAGGATATTAAACAAGTCATTTTACAGTTAGATAAGTTGATAATCGAGTCGTCAGAGGATACGGCATTATTCGCTATTCAGATGATAGCTTCAATTGTAAATAAATACCGAGAAGGTATGAGATTTGTAATTTTAAGTTAATTTATTTTTATTTATATTTTATTTCTAATATTAGAATCGCATTTAGATAGTATATTAGAATCTTTATTCGAGTCAGTTAATAATCTTCTAACTCAAAAAGGAAGTGATGGAACGAAAGGATTAGTAAAATTAATTTGGTTAACAAAGGCATTGGTTTTAAGAGGCCATCCACACATGGAGTTGTGGGTAAACAAAGTCATAGAACTTTTATCTGATGACAAATTAGGCCAAGAAACTGCTAATGGATTTGAAGCCATAACTGGAAATGATAAAATTTTGACGGTTGAACGGCACGCAATTGTGAGAATAATGTATCGTCAACGATTTTATCAATTTACAATTAGTAAATTAACGAATGCCTTTAACGCAGCTGAAAAGAATGGTAATGAGACTATTAAAAATATTTAATCTTAATCTTTTAAATTTTTATTTTACTTAATAGAAATCAAATCGTATCATTTAATCGCAGTTTTACATCAACTTCAGCATTTACCCCAACAAGTTTTATACGATGAAATAAATTCGGTAATTTGTAATTCACTATTTAGAGAAGTAAATTATTAATTGCAAATTATCGTTTTAGCTACTTCCACTGTTGACTAAAGGATTGATCGCTAATGACAACATAAATTTATTACTCATTACCCTTTCAACACTAAAAAATCTGATAAACACTTTTCCATTGTCATTAACGACCCATATTACAACGTTAATTCCTCATTTTCTTCGAATTGCTCAGAATGCATCAACTTTGGTAAATAATTAAATAACAAAAGCCTTAGTAAGAAGCTAAATATTAAGCTAATTTTTTTATGTAGAAAATCCGAACGGCAGCACTTCACTGTCTTAACGAGAGTTGTAAACAACCAATTCACGTCATACTACCTCTAAAGACTGACGTCATTAAAGGGCTCACACAATGTTTAGGTGATAAAAAAAGATTGGTGAGGCAAATTGCTGTTATCACACGAGGAAACTGGTAAATAGTTTTAAATTACAATGGAAACAATGAAATCATTTCCTCCCATTTTCTTTCTTTTGTAGGTTTTTGATAGGAGCACCTGGAGGCAGCAGTTAAAATACAATGCTGTTATGGTACTTGTAGTTGACGATAAAATAAAATTGTATAAACGATAGAAATACCGGGAATGTTTTAATTTACAATTTTGAATATTTACAATTTTATTAATTAATCAAAATGGGTTTAATAGAAATATTAATCTTGAGTATTTTTTGTTTACATAAACGAAAAAAAATAAATGGGTTATTACCTGAAATACTTACAGGAATTCTAATACTTTTAACAGTATTAACAATAAACTTAATTTTGATTGGCAATTATTAAATCTCTTCAAATTAATAATCAAACACTTTTGAAAATGTTATTAGTTATTACGATTGAGAATGAGGGACTTTTTTTAAAACACCTCAAACTGACTCCCACTTGTCTCTATTATTAATTCTAAAGTTACTTAATCTGGCCTAACTTTTGATTAGGTTTGAATTGACTATTGTACACGATTTATATATTTTTTTCTGTAAATAGAAAAATTCGTTCAGGAAACAACTCGTGCTAACTCAGGGTAAATTTTGTTAACATTTGTCACATACAAAAAGCTTTGCATTTCAAACCTGTAGAAAAATGTAATTATATGAGCAAACTAATCCTTCGTATATTGCTATGCTAGCCTCGAACATTCTGAAAACAAATCTGCAATCATGTGTTAAATTGGTTATCGTTGATTTTCTAGTAACACTTTTCTACAACAAAATTATTAAAAATACAATATTTACAAGTAAAGAACCGTTAATAAATTGCATTCACATTTTCTACATGATCACTCGGTATAGTTTTGGGAATGTGAGTTATTTGCAAATTTTACAATCGTAAATTACAACAAAAAAGATTAAAATAAAAAGAAAATATTAAATGTAAGTCTAACGAAAAAAATGAAATAAAAATATTTCGAGTCCACAAAAATATATTGTTTATATATCCAGTATGAGCAAAATAGAATAGGTCACAGACTCGTATAAATTCCCATTCTCAAATTAAAAAATTCAGAATCTCAAAAGTTCATCTTCAACAATTGGCACTAACATGTACAATTTTTACAACTGTTACCAATAATACTTTGTCACGTGTCCGATGGTTCAGAATGAAATGTTAATACCTGATTAAAATGTTTTTTATCGATGCTCATTCGAACCAGTTCTATGGAATCAAAAAAGCTCATTCCTGATATGTCATCTGGAAGTTTTGTGAGGAATTGAACTATGTGAATAAAATCCATGTCGAGTAGAACGTCTTCGTATAAATGAAGGATGCCTAAATACAGTTTATCCAGTAAATATTAAATTTTAAATTTAAGTTGATTGTGATTACCTAAAGCAGTTTGAAACAAAAATTCTTCCCCATCTCGGAAAAATACATCCCAAACTCGACTAGCAACATCCAAGGGCAAGGATTTGCTATACAATGTGTAAATCCTTTTAAAAAAAATTCCAAGCATAAATCACAATCCAAAACAATAAATTTTCAATTATTTTAAAATTACCAATCGATTATATACAGATCGGGTTCAACTTTTTGCTTTTTAAAATGACGAAATAATTTCGGAAGATTTTCCATGAAAAATTCCTCGTACGTTTTAAAGTACGATCTCATCTAAGCAAATAAAACAATTAATTATTAATTTAATAAAAGAAACACAGTTTCTATCTATACCATTGGTTCAATAAGCCTAAAAAATGCTAACTGACAGGGTTTGTTTAATAGATTAGCGAAACATATAAATGCATCAGCTACGTCCAAATTAAGAATTAACACGGCAGCGAGAAAAGACATTCCTTGTAAATAACCGATGTCGGGTCGATAACAAACGTAAGCTCCTAATAAACTGTGCAATAAATCGTAATAGGGCCCACCCTGAAATTAAATAAATCAATCGCGTTAATATTTATCAAAATGATCGATGAAAAAATATTTGGTGTAATAAAAAAGACCTTTTGAAAAATACATAGTTGAGGAAAAGTTCTGGCCACGTCTAATTTAATTAGTTCGACAGAACTTTCCTTATCCGGTGACGAATCATCGCACTCTTCTTCCGACATACTTCCTGATTCACTGGCCATACGAATTCGATGCTGAGCACGATTTACACAAATTTCGTACAGTTCTATTTACATATAATAATAACAAATCATCAACTGATTTATGTAATTGAATGACAGATTAGTTCAACATTTACCTGATGTTATGTTGAGGTCATTGCCTATAGCTAACTTCCACACCTTCCCACGTACAGATGGTGGTATTCCCAACCACCACAAATCTTTTGTTTTCCGTGCTGATTTCCTGCAATTGAAAAAAATTAATAAATCAGATTTAACTTTAATTTTTTTCCCTATTTATTCAACGTACATTGCCTCCCAGTTTGGTAAAATTTCGTTGTTCCATACTTTCGTTGCTTGGACAATAAGTTCTTCATTTTTTAGTTGTTGCTCGTGTAACTTTTTTCGCAATTTTGCTTCTCTTAATTCTGTAAATGGTTCGAAATAAGTCACATTTTTATCGTTAGCATTTGAATTATTTTATTAACCTTTTTTCTTTACTGCTTCTATCATTTGCTCATACTGGTGTCGATGTTTTTGCTCTTCTTCCACTGATTTGGCTGGTAAATTTCTGAAAACGAGATTCGGAATTTGTATAAAAATAATACTTAGTTTGTTAAAAACTATTTTTTTAAACTTTTAGTGTAAACCTAAATTAATTTCTTTTTACGGTCTTCGTTGAGTTGGTTAATCCACAATGATTTACTTTCAAACTTAGCCTGAGTTTTGTACCATAAAACTTTCTCTTCGCCCAAACCTTTTGTTTTTGTTAACGTTCTGTACCATAATTTCTCACTAAGTTTTAACATTGCTTGTGTTTTAGGATAAGCTAATGATACAATTCGATACCAAAGCATTTTAGAACTATTAAATATTCGTTTAATTTTGTCTTTTATATGTACTGGATTGATTTTGAAACTAACGAGTTTTTATTATTAAACGTGTTCCTGATACTTAAAACATTTTTAAATGGATTTTGAAAATCTGTAAATTTCTACATTGTTAAAAAAGATTGTTGCTACTATTATTGTTAATAAGCTATAATTTATTTTTTTTTAAATAAAAAATTTTAAATTTTTGAAAAACGAGTAAAAATAAAACAAAATTGCGTAACACCAGAATTTTTTTCTCTAAAAATTAATAGCAGCAGATAATAATTATCTTCTCTTTTCACATGATTTTATAATTTATCTCAAATGTAACAATAGAAACAATTGATATGTCAGTCAATGATTAACTTACACAGGACGATTTTCCAAAATTAGAGCAGTTGTGGATGAAGGATTAAACAGAAAATTATTTTTATATTTTGGCAAACGGAAATTATTTTGTGACGCTATAAACTAAAAATAAAAAAAATATTAAATTCGAATAAACACCATTATAAACTATGTTTTAAATCTCACCTTCTCCAGTTTTGATGTATTTGCATACTTTAGAAAAATAAGAATGAAAAATTTCTCAGTATATCATAAAACAAAACCAATAAAATTTAATACCTCAACTTGATCGATTTCAATTGCATTTGTATGTTCACTTATCGGTGTCTGTTTACTAAATAATCCCAACGAAGACGGAGATATCGGAGGCATTGGCTGAGGAGATTCTTTGGTTTTCCAAGAAAAAAGATTTCTGAAAAATAAATAATAATTATAATAATAAATGATTTATAATGCGAATAATTATTTATCAAACTCCAAAATCATTTTTTTTCAAATAAATTCAATTTTCATAAATATTTACGAATAAAAATTAATTTAAATTTTAATCAAATAATAAGTTTAAATTCTGACGGAAATAATCAAGGTTTCTAACTGGAAACCGTGATTTGGTTCATATCCTGTTGATGAAGATATTCAACATCTTAAATTGAGTTCACTGTTGATAATAAAAGAAATTTCCAAATATATTTTTTATTTCTGCAACTCAAAATGTTGCAATAATAAAAAAATATTTGGAAAAAATTCAGTGATAGAAACCGAATGTAGTAATGTTTTTAACATTTTTCAAAACATTTCTTATCTTAATACATAAAGTGCAAAGGTAAATGACCAAGTGCGGATGAGATTTTCTCACAAAATTTAATTACGTCGTCGTCATTCCTCGCTTAAAACAAGACTAGTCAAATCATATCAATTATCGCATAAAAAAATAAACATACCAAGGACAATATTTTCGTAATGTTTTAATAATTACCACACATTATAAATTCTCCGAAGAATTTCTTTTCCTCATTGGAAAAAAAAAAGTAAATTTCCATTTTCTTAAAGTAAAAAAAAAAGATAATTTAAAAGCTTAAACTTGTGAATATTAATCTTGAAAATGGTCGAGTTTAATTTTTAACGGTCACTGATTCACTAAAAACTTCGCACGAACAAATAAGATCAACGCAAACAATTTCCGTTTAAAAATTATACCTTTCATCGCATAAAAGATAATTTCAAGGAAAAAACCCTTCTACGAACCATTAAATAAAAGCCCCAAATTAAATTTTCTTTTTCAAACCACGCGCTAATGACACTATTGAGGACAGTGACTGATGATCTAATTAAACACACAATCACATGATTTATTCCTTTTAAAAAAAAATTATAAAAATTGCACTTAATGCTCTCCTCGTATTTCCGTTTTTATTTTCAACAAGTAACCTCGTCCCACCAAGCACATGGAAATGGCAAAAAAAATGGCTGACGTCAAAAAATATTTTAAAAATATTCAACACACGCTTAGCACTTTGTTTTATGTAACACCTTGACACTTAAAAAAAATACTACCTGATTGAAATCCAAGAATTACAAATATCAATCTATATTTAAACATATTAAAAAGTAAACAAATTAAAAATATTTTAAAAAATATCGTATGACTTTTGACTTTTGACTATGAATAAACATTCAATCATTTGTTGTGTACTTTTTTACACAATTTACATTACAAAAAGTAAACTTTATATAACATTTTTAAGGAAGCAGGTTGTCTTTGTGTCGTGGTTAACCTTTTTCCAGTACAGGAAATGTCTTGATGAACCTGCCCTTGATTCTATTGAACGCTTCATGAATGGATTAAGAGAATTTTAGAATGTGGTTTACTATAGAGATGTCAGTAAGCTTTCTCTGTGGCATGTCGTTTGATGCTGGATTCGCTACATTCCATAGTTATAGAAAAAATTTAAAAAAGGCTTTTGTGTTGATCGGAATTCATTTCCCCATTTCAATTGCCCGCAACAAATTCCTCAACTACTGATCCACACCCAAACTATGACACACATCGGCCTATAAATATTTGTGTTATTTGTTTCTTCTTCCCTGTTTAATTATTCGCAAGGGTCTTTCAACTCTTCATCATCCTACGATTGATTTCCCCATTCATGCATATATTTAAGGAAATTTGGTTAATATGCAACTAATTTAAATAATTAGTTATCTTTAATAAAAGAAAAGTTAATCTCAATGCAAACAAGTTTTTTTTTTTTTTTTTTTTAAATGCGAATGAAGTGTTAAAGCTGCTCTAAATTTTTATCTCATTATATAATAAAATGTATTTGATTTTTTAAAAAAATCCAAACAATTTTTTAATTCGATAAAATACCACGTGCAGAACTAAAATAACGAAATAAATAAATAAATATTATGACCTAAGCTTGACTGAATGACCCAACCACTAAACTAATGACTGACTTTTGCAACATTCTTAAACCGAACGAGGATAATTGTGAAATACAAAAATATAAAAATATAAAATAAAATTACTAAATTAAAAAAAAAAATATTTATTAGAAAAAAAAATTAATTTGGTATTTACCTCGTTAAAAATTCAGTTAAAGTTTTCCTTTTGGGTTTAGCTCCATTCGAATCTTCATTCTTATTTATTACTAAATTATTATTATAATTAACACTTTGATCCCGACAATCCATAAACACATTGTCGGCCACAATGGGTGGATTATCTTCCCCAATTATAGCAGCTGTCGTACACAAGTCAGCATTTGTACTCAAACTCGAAATACTGGAGAATGAGGACGCGTCAGTTCGACTGAGAGAAGCTGAAGTTGCAGCTCGTTGCAAACTATTTCGTTGACTCTCACATAGAATATCTCTATTCATTTCATCTTCATCCAATCCAATTTGCTCCCCATATTCAGATCCCTCTTCGATGCACTCCAAAATGCGACAACCATTAAAACTGGCTTCGAATGGCGACCGTAAAGGATTTTTCTCACTCGAATCCAAGTCCGAATCGACTGATATGATATGTAGTTGTTTAGTCCTTGGACCGTAATCCATTGGGATTACATTAAGAACGGATTCCAAAGCTTCGGATCCACTCATAGTTTTGGTATTAGTTTCGACAGTGGTCGCAGGCATGACCCGTGTAGTGTTTTCTTGGTCTGATTTGACGCTGACGTTTTGATGAATGCGATGAGAAGTTAAGGGCACAATTTTTGCCACATCCGTCGTGCATACAAGTTGAAGCTTATTGAGAGGGCAACTAGTCATCTGGCACCCGTCATCTGATTCCGTATAATCCGATATCGCGTTTTTATCAATTAGCCTACACTGACAGGAACGTATACCATTCGGTTTGGGTGTTTCCGAGAAAAAACATTCTTTCGAGTCTCTCGATTTCCAAACGTGATTTGTGCATGGCCGTGGTATTAAAAAATTATCTCCATTACAGGAAGAAAATTCATGCGAAAAGTCCTTTTTTCCTCCCACAAGAGGTTTGCCCATATTTGAAGGGGACTTTAAACCAAGGTCGGAATGAATAAAGCAAGATTCAAGTTTACCTCCTTCTAAATCAACTGCAATGTTCTTCATGATTTGCTATTGTAAAAATATACTTCTTGCTAGCACAACAAGAAGAATTTTCCTGGGCAACATCCGGCCGATGCAGCTAAAACGTCCGAGCGGATCGCCGTACGCGCCATCTTTACACACAAGGAGAAATTTTTTTTCTGTTGATGTTTAGATTTGGGTTCAGGGTTCTGATTGGTTGGTTGTATATATTTTGTTACGAGAAGAGTTGTTGGGTAATATTATAAAGTAACAGCTAGTTTGCAGTTATTTGATATTATTTTAAGAAATTGTAGTTGGATTTTAGATTTGGATGGAATTTTTATTTTAAAAAGATGTTACATTTATTTATTTATTTATTTATTTTTGTAGAGGTCGCTCTATGCCTGTATGCTGCATTGCACTATGGTTTGGAGCGGTTTGGAGTGTTCGCTTCTGGTCTTTCATGTTATCGAGTTAGAATTTGAAATTTAAATTATGCCTTCAAAGAAAAAAGCTTCAAAAATGAAAAGAAAGAAACTGGCGCAAAAGCAGCAAAATGTACCTCAATTACAATTTGTTGGAGAAAATGAAGACCATTCGGATGTCGGCACTTCAACGTATTCCCGCCATTCTGAAGACGAAGCAGTAAATAATTTTTTTGAATATTTAAATATTCCTACGATTAAAAATTTAATTTACTTGCTGCAAAGCTATTAAATTTTTTCGAATTAAATTTTTTTTAATTGTCACATCTCATGCATACAATGGGCTTAAACTTTTGAAATCAGCTCATAAATAAATCGAACCCAACCTTAATATTAAGTTTAAACTTTTATTTTACTAACATTGTTTTTAGGAATTGGATGAAAATGATGTAATAGAAAATTCACAACCTACTGTGGTAAAAAGAATTTTTCAACGCAATACGGAAAGTCTAATGGACAAGAAGTTGAAAGGTTTCTAATTTTTGTTTTGCAATGTAAAGTTACATAAACAATTTAAATAATTTTTTTATTTTTATTCAGAGGCTGGGATGTACGAAGAAGGAATGTCAGAATCTCAAAAAGAAGATATTTTGGTAACAAAATTGACGAATTTGATACATTAACATACTCTTAATTTTTTTGTTTTAACAGAATGTGATTAATGAATCCCTTCAAATGACTGGAGACATTGTAATTTAAATTAACAACTGAATTTTTATTAGAAACCTTAAAAATTCATTTTTGAATAACCAGGAAGAAAATTTTTCCGATGCATCTGCTGATTTATTTAGCAATAATGGGCCATTTGCATCTAAGAAACACATGGAAAAAACAATTGAAAAGCAAGAGATATCTGCAGTCAACGTCAGGCATGTATTTATTGCAATTGAAAAAATGTAATAAAAATTGAATTTTATTTTTTAGTGACGATGATTTTATGATCCCTGCAACTGTACAAAGCAAAGCAAAAAAACCGAAACTAAGAAATATTTTTACAACTGTATTAAAGAAGATGAATGAAACTTTGGTTTCAGATCCAGAGAAAAATTGTGAACAGTCGGTCCCATTAGAAAACAAAGAAAAAACGATTGCTGAATCAGTAATTTTATAATCTTTATTACTAATATTGGCTTAAGATTAAGTATACTATTAAGGTTGGGTTTTCAAGTAAAAGTGTTTTTCAAAGTTTTTCAAGTTCGACTAAACAATAGTTTTTGAGTTTGGTTATTAATGTTAGTTGATTTTCTAATAGGATGCAATCGTACCTGATGGTAATAAAACTCTTGATATTAAGCATAGACCAATTTTATTACGTCCAAATTTATCTGCACAAAAACACAAATCAAGGGAGAGGTTTGTATTTAAAATCATATTTTTTGAAAAATATAATTTTAAAAATTATATATTTTTAGAGAATCACCGGTTTTAAATCACATATCTCTATTTGCTCCGTCTGATGTCGCTCCTAGATCCTACACTCAAGTTATAAAAGGATATTTCGATAATTACCTTGAAAGTTTGTCTCAAGTTGAGCAGTTAACTCCTCGTTTGCTTTTATGGGATAATCCCGTAGTAGTTGGCCGTCACAATAAGAATACGATAGATGTTATAAAGCCAGGGCATCGAGTAAAAGATTTAAGAGCGTGGTATGAAATATGTATGAATGGCAATCTTTCCGATTCGGACAGTTGCGAAATAGATGCAAAGAAACCTAGATTGGACGATGAACGCGAAAGCCCAATGATGGTTGACGATGAAAACAGTAATAAAGAGGACGATGAAGACGGGGAAAATGAAGATGAGGATAACACTTTAAAATCTTATTTGAGTTTTGAAGAACCTGAATTTGAATTCAATCCAGAAAAATCGTTGAAAAGTTATTCGCGCGCAAAATCGGGTAGTGAAAAATCAAACTACATTAAAGTGCCTCGTGCTGATTCAGTGGAGGTTGATATTCTGGATTCTTTAGAAGCTCGTGAAAAGTCACCGAGTAAGAAAACAAGAAGTAATCAAAAAACAAGTGAAGGTAACGAGAATGACGATGAATCGTCGAATGTGAATCAAAGTAATCAGAGTTTGGTGAAAAAATTTATGCCATCTACTAGGAAAGAAAATAATACAAGTTTGTTTTCGGGTAAAAATAAGAGACAAAAAAACGGGAAATAGCATATTTATTGATATTTGTTATTTTTTTCGCAATTCTAAATTGGGGATTTGGTAAATGCATTTTATTGGTGTAAATTACATTTTATTATTTCAAAAAAAGTAACAAAAGAATAATAAAACCATAAAACTGCAATGACAGTTTATAAAAAAAAAGTGATCATATCGTCAGTTATATTAAAAATTGTAATTTACAGCTTTTATTGCAAAGGCAATACCATGGAAAACTCGAATTTCGAAACAGGACGAAAAAAATGTTAGTTTGATTTAAATTAAATTGTCAAAAAAATATACATTATTAAATATTATACAATTTAGATTCAATCTAAAAATGAAATAAACTGTGTTGTGTGTCAACAAGCGTTTCGCGAAGACGAAATTGATGATCATACTGCAAAATGTGGATCAAAAGATGCTGAAGAGGCGTTAGTTTCAAATGTTGCAAGTTTTTTGCTGATTTTATATTCATATTTCTTTATGGATAATTATTTTCAGAAATAAAACTGAAAGTCCTAGCAATTGGTGCCATCAGTGTCAGCGGGTTATTGCTGGTATGTTTTATAATAAAATTCTAATGAATTTCTGCTAAAATGATAAATTTAAATCTCGTTAGGTGTACAAGTAGAGTGTGGCCGACATACCAAAAACAACAGAAATAATAGTGAACAAAAAAAATGATGGTGTATATATTATGAATTAAAACGTTAAAATTTTATTTATTATGTAAAAGGTTTGTTTGTTTGACATTTTACGGGACTAATGAAGAATTCAATTACAGTTTTTAATGAAAAAATATTGATTTATTCTGATAAGCAAGATATACAAGTTGTAAGTAATCTTTTCATGATTACAATATTCATATTTAAATGAATTTACCAATGTTAGTAATTAGAGTTTAACAATTATTAATTGCACGAGTGAGAATATTTTATCAGTTTTGGAAAAAAAGAAAATTTTACGCTTATAAAATCTAAATGATTGCTTTTTAATTGATAGAATAATTAATATTTCATCACAGATTTATTAAGGAATAATTAAATTTATTTTTCCACTTGGCAAATATAAAATCTTATTCATTGAAAGCCCGAATCTTTTTATATAAAAAACAATTTTTTAAATTTTAAAATTGATCATTAAAATTGTAATTAATAGTTAGATAAACAGCAAAAAAATTACGATAAGCAGCAAAAAAATTACATTCGATATTTTTTTAATCTACAAAACCATAGATTAATAACAACTTTAAAATGATATTAAAAATAAAACAATTTATTTAATGGAAACCCTATGGAATATACTATAAGAGAATTGAGTAACATAAATTCGCATAATTTCCCTATTGTCTGTATTTAAAAAATTATAATCACCATAATCACTTATTGCGGAAGTAATTTACTAATATAACATTATGTAATATTGACACAATGTCTCATATTTCCTTATTGAAAAATTGTTGAATTTCGTCAACAGTTTTCCCCTTCGTTTCTGGTACGAAAAACCAAACGAACGGAATTGCTGCAATACAAAAACTACCAAAGAACCAAAACACACCGTAAGGTTGTAGCACATTTTGCAAATCAATAAATGTTTTAGTAATGATAAAAGCCATAGTCCAAGTAAAGGCCGTGACCACACTGCTGGCCATACCCCTTACATTATTTGGGAAGATTTCAGCCATCATTAACCAAGGAACTGGACCGAATCCCATATTAAAAACAAAGCAATATACAATTAAGCAAACGACTGGAAGCCACGATATCTTAGCAGCTGTTTCTTCATCTTGAGCATAAATATAAAAATAAGCTCCCAATACAATTAAACTTATACTCATGCATGATGAAGACAGAAGCAGCATAATACGACGACCCGCTTTATCCATAAACATCGCAGCAAAAATACTAGCGACAACCATAACCGATGCGACTAAAATCGCTTCGATCGAAGCGCCCAACGAACTTTTTGCCATTTTAAAAATTTCGACAGCATTAAAAACAACCGCATTGATTCCCGAAAATTGTTGAATAAACATTTGAGTTACCACAATCATTAAAGGTTTTAATAACGAAGGTTTGATCAACTCTCTTAGCGAAATTGCACCGCCACTGCTACGTTGCTGATCGCGAAGACCGTCCAACTCTTCCTGTATATCCGCATTGGGACCACGTAACCATCGGAGCGAATGAGTTGCCTCCAAAACTCGACCTTGTCGCACTAACCACACGGGTGATTCCGGCATAAATATCATGAGCATCATTTGCAAAATGGGTATAACTGACGAAACGACTGCAAGATGCGACCAAGGCATTAACGCACCGACAATGTACGTAAAAGCAATTCCGAGATTAACGAACAGCTGAAATCCTGATCCTAAAATACCTCTGATTTCAGGCGATGCTATTTCGGCCATGTAAACGGGAGTATTCAAACACGCAACACCGCCACAAATTCCCGTTATTAGTCGTCCGAAGTACAGAGCGACGGTGGAATGGGAGTAAATGATGCACAACCAACCCACAAAATTCGGAATACACATATAAATCAATGCTGACTTACGGCCAAAAAAATCGACGATAAAACCGGCAATTAATCCACCGCATAAAGCACCGATGTTAACCGAACTGGCAAAAAACGATCTTTCCGATTCAGTTAATTGGAATCGACGTCCTGGTAATTTCATATCGGGCTCAGCTGGCGACGTGTAACCGACTGTCATACCCATGGCGAAAGCGGCCAAACAGGCGATAATAGAAGCTAAAAATTGAGTTCTGTATTGTGGTGTTGTTACAAATTCATTCATTTGTTCGGTGTCTTTTCTCGCTAATGACAAGTTGTTTTTTGATTCTTGTTCGGCCATGGTCGAAATGTGACTTGTCTCGATCGAATTAAGGAAAGGAAACTGGATTTCGGTTATCTCGGTGCAAAGTTGTGACCCTCGGCATGCAAACTTGTGCTTCACTCATCCAAAGATAACTGAATTAAAAAAAAAGTTGGAACGATAACAAGAATGTGTTGAGATAATTCTGGCTAAAGTTTTTTACGAGTGTCACTTTTAGTGATGGAAATGGATTATGCAATTGGAGATGTCAGAGCTGCTTGCGCATGCTTTTTACAAACTAATCGAGCGTAAATAGTGAAAGGTGCTTTGCTATAGATGGGATAGGTGACCCTTAAATGCACTTCAAATGACCTTGCTTTGTAACGAGGGGTAAACATGAGGCCACAAATATCTTTTGGGAAAAAAAATGTTGTTACGACTGCGAGGCAAAAATAATAAATAATTTAATTCAAAGGTAAATTATAAATTTTTTTTTATTTATTTATTTGAAGAAAAAAAATATTTTTTTAATACTGTTATTTTTGGAAATAAAACAAGTTTCTTCATTAATTGAACATTATCGCAATTAAATTTTTTTGAAATTGCTCGTTATCACTGATCGCTATATTTACACTGTTACGCAAACATGTTTATCTTTATACGTATTATCACAATATGGAATATACATTATCTTGACAGTATCTCATGAACAATGACAATTAGATCGTAAATTCAATAAAATTAACAATTAATCTAAGATGATAATATTACATAAATTGAAATTTATGATTTCACTTAAAATTTTATTAAAGTCATTACATAAAATTTTTCTGCATTTCATCTTGCGATTTGCCTTTCGTTTCGGGTACAAAAAACCATATAAAAAAAATCCCTAGAAATGTTATCGAACCGTACAACCAAAATACACCGTACGGGGAAATTGCATTTTGGAAATCTACGTATGTTTTTGTGATTATAAAGGCGAATAACCAATTGGTTGCAGTGGCCAGACTCGATGCAAAACTTCGTGCTTTGGCCGGGAAAAGCTCGCTCATCGATAGCCATGGTATGGGTCCAAAACCCAAATTGAATATTGCAACAAAAACCATCAAACAAACTATTGGTAACCATGTGAGATGACTTGCAATGCCCGGGTTGTGTTTGTTGAAGTAGTAAAATGTCCCTAATAAAAACAAGCTGATGGTCATAACAATAGCACCAATTAATAGAAGAATACGGCGACCGGCTTTGTCCATAAATCCCGACCCAATTATGGAAGCGACGACCATGACAACAGCCACAATTATTCCTTGCACGTTCGGTGAAATGGCCATTTTAGCTGCGTCGAAAATTGTTACGATGTTGAAAACAACGGCATTGATTCCACAGAACTGTTGCAAGAACATTTCTACTTCGATGATCAGTAAAGGCTTGAAGATAACGGGATTGCGTATTTCTTGAATAGAAAATTTCACTTCGGTTTCCTTTTCAAGTCGAAGGTTATCCAATTCATCATCGACGTTGTAATTTTCTCCTCGGAAGAAAATTAATGATTTTCTAGCTTGCATTTCTTTACCTTTTCTCAATAACCATACCGGACTCTCGGGCATTAAACTAATTAACACTATCAATAGTACTGGCACACAAGCACAAAAAATCGCCAAATGGTCCCATCTGATAAAATTACCCAAAGTGTAGGCTATCAAAATACCTAAATTGACAAAAAGTTGAAACCACGAACCGACGATTCCTCGAATTTCAGGCGATGCTATTTCGGTGATGTAAACGGACGTGTTCAAGCAAATTATCCCCACACACACTCCCGTCAGCAATCGACCCACGTATAAAAGTGCAGCTGACTTTGCGAATACTATGAAGAGCCATCCGATTGTAAGTGGTATACTCGTGACTATGAATCCCAATTTGCGCCCAAAGAAGTCGACCACTAACCCAGCAGTAAGGCCACCTATCAAAGCTCCAACGGTCAGTAAACTCGAAACCCAACTTTCTTCTTGTTTAGTCAAAGGAAGGCCTCCAGATGGCGATTCCATATTGGGAAATGCTGGAGCTGTGTATCCTACGGCAAGACCCATTGATACCGCTGCGATGCATGCTATGGCTGAAGCAATGAACTGGGTTACGAGTCTCGGTTTTATGCCTTCCTTCAACATTCTCGAGACATCGTTTGTAGGGCCCAAGTCCTTATCGTTAATGGTTGTCATGACTAGAGTGATGGTTGAAGCTTGTGTGCTGTTGGTGGGCTCGGTTTGATATAAATAAGGCATGGTTTTTGCAAAAAAAATTACTACCGCTATCAGAACACGTGTTTTTCATTTGTCCACGAGAAGATAAAAGTTTAAATGTCAAAAGATATACATAGAATAGCAGAAAGTTGATTGGTTAAAAATATATACCGCTGGCGTTAAAGCACATAGAGGAAACTGAGCCAATAATGAGTTACACTTGAGTAGACGGCAACTATTATCTAAACATTGTGAATGGCGCAATAAAATTTGTAGTTTACGATTGGTGTCTTTAAATCAGTACAGTCCCCTGATTTTTCTTTTACATTCACATATTCGAATATTATCGAAATTATTATTATGCTGGTATTATTGACTAGAATTTTACATTTTTCCAATTTCTATACGTAATTTGTAAGCATATCCTATGTAGCTATGGAATTACAGATAAAGTCATTATCATATGTTTTATTCATGGTTGTCGTCATGAGTTAATGTGTTTTTGACGAATACTGCAAATTTCGGTTTTTCAACATTCACTGGGTTTAAAATGTGCGAAAAAAACTAGTTAATTAATGTCGTAAGAATTTTTTGATAATTTCAATTTTTTGATAATTTTTTTTAAAATTTAATATTTGAGTTTCCAGTTAAATAAGATAATAATTAAGATAATTAAATTGATTTCGTTAAAAAATGAAAAAAGATTTATCAGTGTAAAAAAAAAAAGTGGTGTGATTGTGAAAAACATTTAAATTCAAGGCATCGTTTTTGAATTAAAAATTATAGTTTCTTAACTTTATTTTGCAATGTATTGATTGACGTATTAAAATTAATTTGAAAATATCAGATATTTGTAAATAAGGAAAACTAATGTTGTTGACATATGCTTTAGAGTATTTATAGTTCTAATGTACATATGTATTATACATAATGTTTAAAATATTTCCACATACAAAAATTACAAAAATTAATTCAATTAAAAATAAGCATAATTTTATATTAATAAATTTTGTGGGAAAAATATGGCCTTTGATTTTAAAATTAATAAGCACCTATACAAAACTAATGCTAAATTTATCCCCCATTTCCCTCTCTATATACATTGCTCTTCGAGATCTTACGTCTTGATCAGTAATTGCTTTATTCGATGTCTGTATCCTTTTATTATTTAAATCCTGCGAAACATTAGCAAGATTTTTAATTCCGAAATTAAGTCTGGGTGGATAATAT
This sequence comes from Henia vesuviana, assembly GCA_034696185.1. Lineage (NCBI taxonomy): Eukaryota > Metazoa > Arthropoda > Chilopoda > Geophilomorpha > Dignathodontidae > Henia > Henia vesuviana. The sequence continues at coordinate 14,717 of JAQFZU010000152.1, read as the reverse complement.
TTCGGTTTGGGAGGTAATGGCGGTGGTGTATTTGGTGGAGTTGGTAATTGAAGTCGCGGGGGTGGAGTAAAATTCGCTTCTTCCAAATGCAAAGACGTGTCACTTACGTTTGGTGGAGCAATTTTTGATGGTGATATCGAATCGTCGTGCGATTTGACTGTTGCTTTTGGCGGATGAATTAACTTGAAAGCATCGTGACTGGGATACGATTTGTGTGTTTTTTCCGAGTTCGTCGTTGGAATGTTGTTTGTAGTTGTGATTTGATGCGACGATTTAGACTTTGTTATTAACGAATGACTCTTTCTTGTGGAAATGTTTGGTTTTTGTTCGTCTTTTGAACTGAGACGAATGTAACCTGCTGATTTGGCTGAAAAGAATTCTTCGGCTTGTTCTACGGTCGGAATGATTGAAGTTCCAGAAAAATCTTCGATAACTACAGAATCTGTTTTCTGCTCGTAATATTTTGTTTGTATCAATGTTTCGCTAGTGCTATGTTCCAATGGAAATTTTTTTGGCTGAGGTTTAAGAAAGTCAGGCATTTCAAAGTTAATTTCTGTTCCTCGTTGATCGTCTAAACGACTTCTTTGGGCTCGTTCCCATACGTGATATAAATCTATAAAAATATGTAAATAAATAATCAAGAAAATATAAAAATTTATTTCTTTTAATAACCATCGTTTTCTTCTTTTTTATATGTTTTGTGAATGGGTGGTTTTTCTGTGGTAGGTTGTTGTACTATTCTATGGTTTACTGATTCGTGAATAGAAGATCGATTTTTATTTTTTAATTTCTTTATGTCGCGTTCAAAATTAAGTGAATTTCGTCTCGCAACTCCTAAAATTCCAGCTGATTTACGTTCTAACGTACTCTTCGCTTCGATCTAAAAAGAATAGAAATTTCAGACTGGAAATTATTTCAAGTATGTTTTTCACTCACTTTTGATATTTTATCCAAATCCCAAACTCCGTAATCATCCCATTGTGGTATTAACTTTTCACTAACAATATCATTAAACAATTTAGTTATTGAATCGGTGTCTTCACTTTTACGACGCACTGCAGCATTTGTACCCCATTCTAATTGTTTTTCCTTAAAATCAATTATCAAACTTTGTTTATTATAGTTTCGAGCAGGTAACTGCAAATCAATATCTCCGTTATTATGATTCTGCGTAAAATTAAAATAAAATGTTAATATAGTCAAGAGTATGGGATTTAAATCTTACTATTATGACAACGGATTCCATTTTAAATCCATTGCGATTTAAAACTGAACGTAAAACATCCCTTATTATCTTTTCGCAACAACTTTTAACTATTAAGGTCTTTTTATTTGGTAATGTCATGTGAAATAATATTCGTTCTTCAATTCGAATTTCTAAACTGCTTAAGACTCTAGAATCTTCGTATACGTCAATTGCCTGCAAGCAAAAATTGTTATTTATATAAAATAACATTAAAAAATAATTTTACTTTGTTCGAATCAATCAAAAAAACATCCACAATAGTAAAAACCAAATTTCTTCTTTCCAGTAAATTTCTAAGAATATTTATTATAGACTCGTTCGATTTTGTTTGAACTACAGCAGTTGAGTCATCGGGAAGCAAAACACGACATAAACTGTAGCCGTCATCCGAGAAATTCGTTTCCATACCACTCAGCGACTGTGATAATATTTTAAAGTAAGATTTAACAGACTTTACGAAAATAAATCCAAACCTCTCTCGAACTCGTATATTTTTGCATCGTTGTCAAATCGCCATTTGCCAATGATGATCGGCTTCCATGCGTATCGGATGCATCGTCTTTTTTATCTTTTCGTTTTTTCCGCACTGATTTTCTTGGGACACCGTTTTCAGTTTTCTTCGTTCTGTTCCATGACAAAAGGGATTTTCTTCGTTTTTCTTCAAAAAGTAAATTGTCCTGTTGCTCCTGTTAAATAAATATTCTTTGAATTTCAGGTCCATCTCCTTTAATTATCTTTAATACACTTACTTTAGTTGTTCCATTGTTTTCATTGTAGGGCAAACCTGGATCTAAATCATCATCACCTATATCAATAAGTGGTTCGTCACTTATCTCTTTCAACAAAGTGTCTTTATAAATTTGTGATTTTAAAAACCGAAGATAGCAATCGAACTTCATCAAATTATATATCTAAAATATAATTTAACATTAATGCTTAATGAAATTTAAATTATATTTTGGCAATTTCACTTGTTTTTGTGCTGGTACAAAAATATCTCTATTTGGTCTATCCAAATTTTCTTCAGCAATTTGTTGTGCCTGACTATCAACATTGACGGGTTCGCTTGCTCCGATACAAAGATGACGTTGAAAAATTTCTTTAGCTTTAACTGTCATTAACTAAAAGTAAACAAATTAATTATAAAGTAAATAACTTAAATATTTTACAGTTTACCTCATCGGTAACAGCAAAAATTTTATATCGTTCACACGCTACCCAAAAATGAATATTTTCATAACTAAATTCTCTTTTAAGAAATATCTGTCCGAAACACAAATAATTGATTTAATCTTTACAAACAATTTATATTAAAAAAAATATCCATACAGCGAATGTGTGAATTCCAGCAGGATCCTCTAAAAGTTTATCAAAACTAAGTGACCAACTCGCAACTCGACTTCTTTCATTATTAACCGATTTTACATTGTTTATATCTAATCCCATCATACTGTTGTGTGGCAATTTATCAGCAACAAATTCCTCACTACTGGAAACTCCGTCAACCTTAATGAAAGAAAATTAAAGTAAGTATAACTACTATTTACAATCTTTACTACCACATGAAATTCTAAACACGTAAAAGATGAAATAAATTTTAAGTTCACCTCAGTGGAATGTGGAGATACTTGTTTGCAAGCTTGAAGAGATGAAATCCTAATCCATTTGTTATCGACTTCAGAATACACCTGCAAGTCATTAACGAATACAATGAAATATTTATGTATTTAATGTTCTAATTTAATTTTAGAACGAGATCTAAATCAAATTTTTACAACTACTAAAATGTTTTAATAGTGTGTCAACTTATCAAAAAAAATCGAATTTAACAGTTAATGAACTTTTACTCTAGAAATGTAAAACTATAAACCTTTCAACACTAATTAAAAAAAAGACCAAATTATAAATTAAAAAGAAAAAAGAAAAGAAATCATTACCGTCAATAAATTACAACAGCAATTTACTCGAATATTAGGCAGTATTAGAACAATTTTTTTAGAGAGAATTTAACTCGAAAATCCTCAATCAAAGCTGTTTTCAAGTCTACTGAGAATTTAAACGTCCACACTTCCTCAAAAGGCAGGAACTTGGAAAAACAAGATAAATTAAAAAATAATTTCCATCAAATTATGAAACTATTTTTCAAATTCATTTTATCAAAAAAGACTTAAAAAGTAGAACTGTAGACCGACAAAATTTTGAGTAGACTGAAAGGAATAAGATAGATACCCCCCAAATAAAGACCTTAATTAAATTAACTCAGCAAAACACTCCATTTCCTGTGATTAAATAAGGCTCGACCACACAATATCCTATGGGTATTTCGTAATAAATATTATTTACGTTAAAAAATTATTTTTCACTTGGGAATTAACCATAAACCAATTTAAACCGATTTTAAATTTCAAAAAAATTCATCAATCTAATTTTCAGTAGAAAAGTACAAATTACTCCTTATTTATAACTTACCTCATCTTCGGCATCCGATTCTGAAGTTTCTGGGCAACCTTCACTAGGGTTTACTTCCTGACTACCATCTTTTAATTTATATTCGTCTAACCCATTTTGGGATGTTGTTGAATCGTAATAATTTTCAGGTTTTGTTCCAGCAAAAATGTCTTTTCCTTTCGTTTCATTTGGGTATTTAATGCCATAAACTTTTGGACTAAGTTTATATTCTTCCAAATTTGTTGGTATTCGTTTCGGTGTAATAGCTATTACTGGTCTAATTAAACTTGGACGGAATTTATTCAAATTTTCATTTTTGTTGGGTGCATATTTGTGAAAACTGTTTCGTTCAAAACTGCAACTATTTCTGCCACTCAATGCAATTGGATTAGGCATTGCACGCACCGTGAGTCGATTTTCTGTAGCATTTAATGTTACAGTTGCTGGACTTTGATTGTTCATTCGATTTAAATGAGCTGAACGATTATCGTGCACAACAAAAACACTGTCTTTTTGATGATGAAAGTCATCCTTAAATCCAATTCCACTGTCACTGTTGCTACTGTTGCTGCTCGTGTGGCTTCGATTTGTTAAAGTAACATCTATCAAACCAAACGATCCGCCGTTAGATCGATTGCGGTATAAACTCGAAATTGCACACAGAATCGGTTCGGCTGTTTCGGGAAATTCACAATGCAATTGGTCCAAGTTTAGATTATACTTCATGTTAAAAGTTCTCGCACCTTGCAAATGATTCGAATGTAATTTCATTTTAGATTCCACTATAAAAACGTGACATGAACTTCTTGTGCGTCTTTCGTTGCTAGTGACCAATCCAAAAAACTTTTTATCGTTGGCATAAATTCCCGAGTAAGTAATTTTTTCCGATGGATATTCGGCGACTTTCATACCCCGAGAATTGACTAGTGTTACTTTATCTTGATAAACCGAGAGTAGAACCAATATGTGAACCTTCTTTTCGACACGTAGTCGACGAATGCAGTTACGAATGGCTTGTAAACGAGGAATCTGTAAATCTTTAGGCATTTCAATTGTACCCAAATAGCCCACAATTGCCCGGTAAATTGCATCATCATCACACTTTTCGTAATTTGATTGCATTTGACGAAACGAAGTGTGCAATAGTGAATTAACTTCTCGCTCCAAAAGGCAATTTTCTTTCCCATTTACATTATTCTTATTTCCATTAAAAGAATGATGCATCAGCAACTGCGCATCCGTAATGTTCTTATAGTCGTGTTGATTAACTTTGTTTTCTGATTGCTTGAATAGTAAACCGGCGTGAAGGTCTTCAACTACTTTTTCAGCTCTGACTTGAGTTTGCACATGTTTTGTTCGATTGGGATATTTAAGTTTGGGTCGCACAACTGTGACTAATTCATCCTCGGACGAATCAGAATAATAACTGTCAGCTATTTGAAGTTTTAAAACACCCAAGGAGTTTCCTATAAGTCTAACTACATCGTCGTGAAATGATTTTGACACATTTTTATTGTTGACTGCTATTAAGTAATCGCCTGGCCGCAATCCAGCCTTTTCGGCCGGACTCTGGCTCACAATGCAGCTTAAAATGCACGGGTATTGACCAGATATTGTAAATCCATAACCAGATTTACTACGTTCCAATTCGACTGTGCGCACTCCGTAGCTACATCGTTTCTTTTGCCGACGATTTTCTTGAATTATGCCTTCATTGGACTGAAGAGTACCACCTTGAGTAAACAATTTCATTTATTAAAATTTTTCATGTTTTTATTTTTTAAGGCTACTCTAAATGTCACTGACCTGCTTTTAAAGAACGTGTTGCTGCTGGCCACGTACACATTTCGTTTTTAATTTCCCAATAAATTTTTTTCCCTATTTGATTTTAAAATAGCTGCAGGCTTCTTGGAGATTTAAATTTGCTTTGATTTTAATGCGAATTCCATTCAATGTATTTTACCAAAATGTCTACAATATAACAAATTGCTTTTTAAAGTAATTGTTTGATTCTGTAGAAATGTTGCTATACTCACATTAAAATTCAATTCCTAATAGTAAAATTAAACTGTTACATTATTCCATCTTCAAACTGGATGTTATCATTTAAAAAGTTTCCATACATTGCTACAAGAATGTCATCATTTAAAAAGTTTCAATTCAGCTAATTTATGAAAGTCTTTGCAGTGCGAAACTTTCCACTTACTTGCACAAATTATATGTGTATCTTTCCTCAATCCTTTAAATATTGTAATCCATGATATGAATCAGAAATGTAAAAATAAAATCTCTGAGAGTTGTCAGTTATGCATGAGAAAGTCGGAATCTGGTCACGTGACTCAAGCAACAAGTACGATTTTCACAACTTCGACTTCATGGCTAATGTTGTAATGACGTTTGAAATTCTCAAATTTCGATCAGAAATAGATTTATTCAGTGTAATATTTACAAATTCAACAATTTGTTAACTTTGTTTTATGAAGTAAATACATAAAATTATTTCTTCCACTTTCAATCTTTATTCAAAATAAGGTCAGATTGCAGTTAGCTGTGAATAACAATGCATATCTTTTGTATTCACAACAATTGTATCTAGGTTATCTGCTTTAACCCTTTTGTCATAGTAATTTACTCCACCCGAATCATTTTCATTTTCTTTTCGCTTTGAATTACTACTGACATTTTTTATCCCAAAGTTTTGGGCCGCCTCCAGGAAATCTTTTTCATTTTGCAATAATTTTGTGTAATTGTGTATAAAGTTCTTTATAGCCGAAATTTTCTCAATTGTTAACGGCGGATTCATAAATCTCTGATATATTTCATTCAAACAGTTACCCAAGTCAAAGGACAACTTCTGTTTTTCGACAACTTCGACAGTATTATCACCGTTGAATACAATAACAGTATCGTCCTCAATGTCATTGTCCATTGCAATTGGAATTTCATCTATAACAAGACCATTCAATTTGTCATATTCATTGTTTTCTAGCATTAAGTTATCAGATTCAAATTGGTCAGCATTAAATGCATCCTCGATTGTGATAGATTTCTTACAACTTTTTTGAAACTCAGCATAATATAAATCGTAACAAAATGCTTTGTTAGGGCAGTATCTTCTATCTGCAGAAATCCTAAAAAAATAAATTATTTTTTAAGTTCAAAGCAAATTACTTTATCATACTTATTATAATCTTCTCCATATTGTATCATAGCATCAGAATGCAATTTTTGATGAGCAATTGACGGCGTGTAACCTTCTCGATATAAAGATCTTAATTTTTCTTTAACTGTTTTGCTCACATCACGAAGTCGAAGAGCTTCGCACGTTCCTATATCGTGATTATGAACGTTTTTCAAACGTATTACGCAGGGATGTTCTTTGCAGATGTTATTTTGAAGAATTTTTGATTTGCTTTTGTGTATGTACCTGAATAAAATAAATATTATTTAATCACATTCGATAATACTGTGAATTCTATACCGCTTAATAGTTAATGTTAACCATGATGGGCACGAAGTATTATAACTTTTTCTGCCAGATCCTTCTTTAATTTTATGAGTTCCTCTATATCTACAGCGGTATTCAATTTTAAAAACGTTATAACGTCCGGTATCTGGATGCGTTTTCCCAACTCTCCATGTGACGAATGATTTTTCAGATAAACGTCCTAACCAATCCTTAAGAAAAAAACGTTTGTTATTAGTCTACATTTATTCTTTTTCGAAATTCTTACTTTAGCTTCGTCTTCAGTTTTTATATTACATCTAAATTCAACTTCGAAATTTGAATCATTCATATATTTTTCTTCTAAAACTATATATCTGTAGCCTTCAGGCAGATAATTGATGCACTTTATTAATGATTCAACATTAACTATTAAGAAAAAAAGAATTTTTAATTTTTTCTATGATTCGCTGTAAATTAATTCACCTTGAGAAAAGGATTCGCCCGTTTCATTTTGATCTTTGACTTCCATAAAAATGCCGGTTTCTTTTCAACTTGTGTATACTTTTATTATAGTTGAAATTAATATCTATATTTTAGCTTTAACAGTGGATTTAATGAAACATACTTTAGTAGATTATTTATTCTCTGCAGTATTGGGACGATTTATTCTTCATCATATGCCATCTTGCGGCCAACATATGATATTATTATTAGGTTTCAATGGAGGCGCGACATCCTTCATCTTTATAGCATTAATCTTTCTTCTTTCCAATGTGGTTTCTATATATGTTAAGTTGGCTGGCTATCTTTATTCAAGTGTGCCTTGTTACATTATCCGTCGGTAAGATCTGAAAACATAAACGACGAGTACAATTGCAGTTGGCTTAACACTGACCTGTCATTTTTCTGATGTTATGTTATGTTGCAGCTGCAGGATTGTATTACCTAGCGGAATTAATAGAAGAATTTACTGTAGCAACATGTAAAGTTATTAAAACAGTAATAATGGTAGGTTGCACAGTATTACAAAAAAGAAGTTATTTACTTATTAAATTTTTTTTTTCTCTCAGATTACCCTTGTAATATACATTGGACTATTTCTTTTTGAAGATTTACCTACATCACTTATACTTTGTGGTGCTTTCAGTCAAGTCATGCATTTGTTAATACTAAGAACGTTTCCTTATTTTGTTTTAACTTCAGTCCCTTTCATCGCAGCTTCAAGTAAGCAAAATGAATTCTGTCATCAATTTGCAATCTGCTTAAAATTAAGTTTTAAATTAAATTAAATATTATTAAAATTAATATAGAATATAGCAAATTGCAAGTTTCAGATGCTTGTCTAAGGTTTTGAATAAAATAATATTAATAATTTTATAGTTTTACTAATCGTAAATCATTACTTGGCATTTTCGTATTTTTCACAAATTTATTATCCATTTGCCGAAGTAAGTATTGCGAAAGTATTTTTAATTGAGTAGCAAATTGTAATTTTTTGGATTTTATTTAAGGTTATGGCATACTTTACAGTTTGCATATGGATAGTTCCGTTTGCTTTTTTCGTGTCTTTATCAGCAAATGAAAATATCTTACCAACATACTCTGAGTCAAAACCTTTATTATCAGGTTTAAATTTTAAACTGATTTCATATTGGATCATTAAAATTAGAAATTTTGTTTCCAGATGACAATGATGCAGTAACTAATTACTTTTCCAGAAAGAGTAAGCGTTATGGTCTTCTTTCAATTTTTAATTACGCTAAAGAATCAATTTTACCGGAAAGAATTAAAAAGAGTTTTTGAAATTGTATGTATTTTTTACCCTAACAAATGTTTTAAGCAATACATGGTTCAAAATGTAACTTATTTAATTTGCGTGTTGATGAGTTTTTTTGTAGTAGAGAAAGATTAAATTATTTACGAAATCTGAAGGAAGAGGCATTTTTACTTTAAGAATAGTTTCATTAAGATAAAAAGTTTTGCTTTGTGGCATTATACTGTCTGAGCCTTTAATCTGTGCTCCATAAAATCAAAATTTATTGCGAAAAAGGAAAATAAAAAATAAGATTTTTATTTCTTCTTCGATTCAGTTATGAAAAATGAATTATCAGTCGCATGGCAGTAAATCGATTTCGAAAGTGAAATACTTTGAAAACAACCAACATATATTGAAATTCACAATTGAATTATACGAAGAGAAGCAAAATGCATGGTTGATATGATTGGCACTGGCACCCTAAATATAATTATATATGCAGATTTAGGGTATAGTTGATCTCTGCCTCCATCTCGTCTTTTTAAATTAATATCAAAATAAATAAATAAGGGGATAAACCGTTATAAAATTTAATTTAATTGTAATGGAAAATAAAATTATAGCATCATGTGTCACATGACTGAGATTTGATTTGTATTAGATGGGAAAGAGGCAACTTCTCAAAAATCTGTTTGAATTGAATAAATATGATTAGAACAAAAATGAGAAGTTTGTTCCAAACTTGAGAGGTGTTTAAATAATTTCCAAATTAAATTGGGGTTATAAAAGTTTAATCAAAATATAAACTGTCTTCTATGTCAGTATTTTATACACAAACGATGTTGTCGACGTTTCAGCTGTAATCATGAAAGTAAAAATAATTTTTCATTTACAAAAGTGAAAACCCAGTGGTCAGTAATTACGATCGCAATTATAGCAGGGGAAAAAAAGTTCTTTACCCAAATGCTAAATCAAGAATGAATTAACCAGCTGGTATTTTCTCAAGGTGATTTATGGAATGAGAAATTATAATGAGCAAATTGTTATCAGTAAACAGGCTTATTATTACAAAACTCAAACTGCTGAGATTTTAGTAAATAATCAATCATTTATCAATTAGGAATTGCATTTGCAATCGGTGTCGTTGGGTATTTTTAAATAGACTTTTAAAAATTCAAAGAGTTTATGTAAAATTGGGTTATATTTCAAAAGGAAAATACAAAATCAGGAATAATTTTTCACATTTGGCCAGGTGGTAGGAAGAGCTTTCCCTGCTGTGATCCATTATGCCAGATGGCGAAACCTCCTTTTAGAAATTTTGTCATTGAGAAATTTTAACGAGCTTGAATATGTATTGAAACTCGCATCTAAGGGGTTCTTGTTTGTTCCTCGTCTAAAACTGACTTTATTTGTGTGGAATTTATATAAGGTTTTGATTAGAAATTTGTTTAGAATTATTATAATTACTGAGAAATGTCATTAATATTTGGTTCAAATCATGTTACTCGAGAATTGTAGTTAATATGCATAATGTAAACATTGAGATTTTAATCATGTTGTGGTTTCCCTCTATGACCTCTCTTTACAGCACTTGAGGAGATTGGGTATAGGCATTGAATGGGCGGAGATGAAAACCACCAGAATAAAAAGAAGGAAGTTTAGTTGACATGCACTTTCCATCCTCTTGTTTTCAATTATTACAATTTGAAGGCAAAATCCAGTTTTCTTCAAATAATTTGGTGAAACGTCCATAATTACTACATCAAGATTTTTCCTTATTACAAAAAAAGTTAGAGACATTCGGGCTAAAGATGAGGGATTTTCTGCTCAGTAATTCAATAATTAAATCCGTTATATGTTAGCAATATGTAAATATACTTTTATAAAAGATTGAATTATTTTCTGGTTTTGTTCATGTTTTTGCTGTTGAATAACAACCAAAAAGAAAAACAAATTATTATTTTAATTTAAAAAAAATGAAATACTGATTTCCGTTTTTGAAATATGCCCACAATGATATAAGAGTCTATTTCAATGATGTTATTACGTATAGAATATTGCGTAATAATACTATAAATTTTTTTTTAAAACCACAATCAGTTGATATTTATTCAAGAGAACTTCGGAGTTCGGACGCAAAAACTAAAGGTATTGGTAAATGTTATCAGTAAAAAAAACCCATTTTTGTTGTAAACACCAAATCTTTGTTAGAATGGAGAATTCACTAAATATTCAGTCATTCATTTTTATTGGCACCGGAATTGCAGTCGGTGCTATAGGAGCTTATTTGCTTGGTAATTTTAAACATTAATTAACTACAATTTTAAATAAGAAATGCAAAGCCTTTTTAATTGTTTTTTTTTTGTTAATAAAAGGAAAAGATAAAAATAAGGTTCGTCATGGGCACCATACAGGTTTAGGGAAGAGTTTTTCACATAAGAACCCATTATTAAATTATGCAATGCAACATTCTCTGCGTTATTTGCCGGTTCAAGAAAAGTTAAAAAATATAACTTTAAAGCATTCTCTTTCTGGAATGATGGGTGCACCAGAAATTTGTCAGTTATTACAGAATTTAATTCGGGCGATTAATGCGAAAAAAGCGATAGAGATAGGTAAAGATCAGTCATCATTTAAAAAGCAATTCTCAGCAATTAGTTTCTTTAGGTGTTTTCACTGGATGTTTGACATTGGGATTCGCTTTGGCCTTGCCTAAGGATGGTCGAGTCGTAGCCTGTGACGTGAGTGATGAATATGCATCAATAGGAAAACCTTATTGGAAAGAGGTGCCGCTTATGACAAGATTAATTAATACGATTGAGATAATAACATTATTATTGCATTGAATAGGCCGGAATTGATCATAAAATAGATCTACGTATTCAATCAGCAATAAAAACTTTGGGTAAGATGAGCATTTTCAAGGACGTTGTTTTTTCATAATTTTGGAATTTATTCAGATGATTTATTAAAAAGTGGAGAAGCTGGAACTTTTGATTTGGTTTTCATCGATGCAGATAAAGAAATGTACGATACGTATTATGAAAAATCATTGCAACTTATTAGGAGTGGAGGAATAATTGCACTTGATAACGTAATTTAATCGGTTTTTCTGCATTAAAAAAAATATTAAAGAAAAATCAAATATTTCTTTCAGGTATTGAGGTCTGGCACTGTTCTTGATGAAAATCCAACCCGGCCGGGTACGGCTGAAATGAAAATGTTGAATAAGAAGTTGAAAAACGATGACAGAATTGATATATCAATGTTGGTCATTGGTGATGGTCTTACACTGGCTTTTAAAAAGTAATTTTTTTGTACATACAAAAATTCAAAGACATTATGCATGTTAGTCATAATTAAAAGAATTATTCGCGAAAACTATTCACGCATATACTTCTCTCACAATTAAATCCTCGTAAGTAATATTTTTTTGTATAAGAGTAAAAAATAAAATTGTTTTTAGCTGGAAAAGAATGTTTTTTATTTTTCTTAATTATTTTATCCCAAGCCTAAGTTTATTTAAGGATCCATTCACATTTCGACATTTGCAAAACAATAATTCATGTTTTATAAAAGTTTATTGCAATTGAATAGAGAATAGGAATCACGAAGAAAAAATAATTATTTTTATTTTTAAAAATAAACACCCAGATTTCCATAATTGAAATATGCCCACGATTATAATGAGCCAGGACAATAAAGTTATTACATATGCACTATTATATAATAATGTTATAAAACAAAAAAAACACCACAATCAGTTGATACTTATTCAACAGAACTATGGACCCAAAAGCTGAAGATATTAGCAAAAGGTGTTATCAGTAAAAAGATCCCACTTGTATTGTAAAATTGATATTACTCTAAATCATTGTTAAAATGGAGAATTTATTAAGCGTTCAATCATTTATTTATATTGGAACTGGAGTTGCAATCGGTGCTACAGGAACTTATTTGCTGAGTAATAATGAAACATTTATTTATTAGAAATTTGAATTAGAAATCAAAAGCAATTTTAATTTTTTTTTCTTTTTAAAAGGAAAACACAAAAATAAGTTTTGTCTTGGAAACAATGAAAATTTTGGAAAGAGTTATAAACTTAAAAACCCATTATTAAATTATGCAATCCAACATTCTCTGCGTTTTTTACCTGTTCAAGAAAAGTTAAAAAATATAACATTAAAGCATTCTCTTGCTGAAATGATGGGTGCACCCGAAATCGGCCAGTTACTGCAAAATTTAATACGGGCGATTGGAGCTAAAAAAGTGTTAGAAATAGGTAAATCATACTCTTAATTCAGCAAGCTATTCATAACAATATCTTCTCTAGGGGTTTTCACTGGATGTACGACATTAGGATTTGCTTTGGCATTGCCTAAAGATGGTCGAGTCGTAGCCTGCGATGTAAGTGATGAATACGTATCATTAGGAAAACCTTATTGGAAGGAGGTAAATGTGATATTATTAAATAAATTTCATTATTAATTTTGATGACACTATTTTTATTGAATAGGCTGGAATTGATCATAAAATAGATGTTCATATACAACCAGCAGCAAAAACGTTGGGTAAAGGGGTTTGTGTACGAATAATTACTTTTAATAATTTTGAAACTTATTTAGATGATTTATTGAACAATGGCGAAGCTGGAACTTTCGATTTGGCTTTTATCGATGCAGACAAATCAAGCTATGATACATATTACGAGAAGTCATTGCAACTTATTAGGAGTGGGGGAATAATTGCAATTGATAATGTAATTTGATCGGTTTTCTGCACTAGAAAGAAATATATAAAACAAAGATATTTCTTTCAGGTATTATGGTCTGGCAGTGTTCTTGATGAAAATCCAACTCGACCCGGTGCTGCTGAAATTAAAATGTTGAATAAGAAGTTAAAAAACGATGATAGAATCGATATTTCATTATTGGTTATTGGAGATGGTCTCACATTGGCATTTAAAAAATAATTTAATTTTATGCATTATTGCATCGAGAAAATGACCTCTGTATTCGTCCAAAATATAATTATACAAAATAATTGATAAGCAAATTAAATGATTATGAAAAAAATTTATTTTGTGTGTAATTTTAAAAACTTTTAATTAATTTTTACATTTCTTTAAGATCTTTTAACGAAATTCTCAGACTTTTGAAAACTTTTGGTTGAATATGCAAGTAAAAACAGAAATGTTGATAACAGTTCTTAGAATAGTTTTATGAAATTGTGGATGAATTTTTAAAGCATTTTACGCAACTTTTTTCAATACTTTTGGGCTAAGTTGTCTCGGAGTTTTTGCAACATTTTTTGCTCGTATTTCCAAATATTTTTGCTGAATTTGTAGCAAATTCATGATGTTTTGCAAGTTTTGGCGGTGTTTGAAATTGTTTTTAGACATGATTATACTTGATGAAAGTTGATAAAGATGTATCAAGTTTTTGTTAGCATTTAAAAGTTTACAATTTTTCTCAAAATCTTGTTCGAAACTCGTCAAAACTTTGTCTGAAACTCGTTAAAACTTTGTCCGAAACTCGTTAAAATTTTGCCCGAAACTCGTGAAAACTCTGTTTGAAACTAGTTACAATGTTGCTCAAAACTGCTCAAATTCGATGTGACTTATTTTACTCTTTAATGTGCATGCATTTTTCTCATAAACAGTGGCGATATCTAGTTTTTCAAAAACTCATCAATTTCTACAATTCGATGTGACTTATTTTACTTTTTAATGTGCATGCATTCTTCCCATAGACAGTGGCGACATCTAGTTTTTCAAAAACTCATCAATTTCTACAATTCGATGTGACTTATTTTACTCT
>JAQFZU010000151.1:0-43844 GCA_034696185.1 Henia vesuviana | reverse complement strand
GTGATAAGCTTTAATAAATCTAAGTAAGGGGGGTATCCGGGGAAAGCGAACCCCCCCCCCCCACGGTTATACTAACTTAGGCATTGCAAGGCGTTTTAATTATCGGCTAACATTGCCTGGTTCCTATAACATAAGGCTCATTGCTGTACCGAGCTGCAAGTGACTTGTTTACGCGTGCTTTGAAACTATTTGATAATATTGGATACCAAACCCAAATAGTCTACAAAACTCTTAAAAACACCTGTAAATTTTTGATTACTATAAGCAATGGGTTTTACAGGAATCGAGAGAGGAATTTACAAGGTGAGACGTTTCTGACTTGAAAACTTATTATTCTTTTTTTAAGTTTCGATTATCATTATAATAATCGATTGTTATTTTTTTCCAGTATTTGATGATAGTCCAGTTTTTTTTAAGATTTCACCTACGAAATGTTAAAAACCACACAAAGGCACAAAAAGTCGCAAAACATCGACCGCACTGACGTCAGGAGAGTGAGTGGACACAGGTGAGTCAATTTGGTGCGTAATTTTGAGCTGTTCTGAGCATATGATGTCATGTGGCACTCTGCTTGCTTCTTTATGTGCAAATTTTTATAAAATAATTTTTTTTTGAAGGTAAAAATAATAAAAATTAATTTTTCTTAAATTAAAAAAAAAATTATTTTTTTATTATTTTTTGCAATTAAAAGTGAGAATTTTACGTCATTTTTATTTTTCAACTGAAACAAAAAATTTTAAAATTAAAATTAATAAAACAAAGTAAATACATCACTTTCAAATGTATTTGCTATTGATTTTGGTGCCACATGACGTCATGCGTATATAAGATGTGCGTGAACTCACTTTTTTACTTAAGTGTGCGTGAGGGGCGTCAACTAGCACCGGAACGGCGAGTTTGCTGTTGATCGAAATCTGAGGACAAGCAGTTATTTGTTGTAACAGCAATACATTTATCTAGGGGTTTAGAAAACTTAGATAGACTCTTTCCCACCTCTTTTGTGTTATATTCTACGATCGCCATTATTAGACGGTTTCCGATTTTTTTTATACAAAAATTTCAAAACTACGAAATGCATTAAAAATACAAATTATTAAAAAATATTTTGCATTTAGCATTTAGTTTTTGTAATTCTCGTCCAAGAATTTTATTTTGTGAGGCTATTTTTTTTGTCTTGAAAAGTTGGTACATGCGCAATGCTGGAAAGCTGAAACGAAATCACCACCCATTTTGTTTGATGCTTCAAAACCAGTGTTTTGAACGATACCGATACTTCAATATCGATACTTTTTTTTGAAAAATAACGAAATAGTAATGGAATACTATTTCGATATTTTTTTTTACTTTTGATATCGAATTAATTCGATATATTTTTTATAATTAAAGAAAATATTTCTTAAAATATAAAAAAAAATTTAAATCTTAAATATCGATAAATTATCGAAATAGTATCGGTATCCATAACTGTGAACATCGCAGTTACTTTTTTTTACACTGTCGTTAACGGCAACAAAAGTTAAATCACTACTTTTTTTAAGAGTATTAATAACGGTATCGAGGTAACTTTTTTCAGTATCGTTTAAAACACTGAATCGTATTAACAATAGTTATGGCCCATTTTATAACAAAATTGGTCTTCCGAATTTTGTTACTTTGTGTGCTAAATACAACTTTTCTTAATGACAATGAAAATGTTTTTGACATGGCAAAATATTGCAGAGAAAAGTTAATTTCTTTTGCCGTTAACAATTTCTATAAAACTTTGGACGAAGCTATTGAAGACGAATGCGAGTTGAAATGTCCCACTGGTAAAATATTTATTCAAATTAAATTTACTAATAAAATTTTATTTTATTACATTAAATTAGGTATGAAATTAGTACAAAGACAATCTCACATTCATCGAGTCAAAAGATGCGGTTACATCCCATTTGAAGTAAGTTTCGGTTTCTGTGTCGATTTTAGTCATTTTCTTTGTGTTTTTAGCTTTACGATGAGGGATTGGCGCAGTGTTGCGAAGCTCATAATATTTGTTACGAGACGTGTGGTGGGGATAAATATGTTTGCAATAAGACGTTTAGAAAATGTTTATTTAATGTGTGTGAGAAATATAGGGATGATTTTCTTAATGATTTTCTTAATGGTTTAGTTAAAGGTAAGAAAAGAATTTTAAAGAGTTGATTTTATGTTTAATTTTGTTTATTTAATTTTTTTAAGGTTGTAAGATTGCTGCTCAAACTGTTTTTACAGGCTCAGTGGCATTGGGATGTAGATCATTTAAGGATGCGCAAAAAAAAGCTTGTGTTTGTAAACCAAAAACCAAATAAGTCAGTTGGAAAATCAGGATATACGCCAGTTGAACTACTCCACTGGAGAAATCCAACTGGAGATCGATATTAGTTATTAGATATTATATTAGATGTTATTAGATGTTATTAGATGTTATTAGATATTATATTAGATGTTATTAGATATTATATTAGATGTTATTAGATGTCAATAGATATTAGTTATTATAAGTAGTTATAATTACCGATAACTGGTAATTGTAAAAAGGTTTCTCGTGTTTTGGTTGAAGCTTAAGTTATGTAAGTTCCTAGTGTGTTACATCTTTTCTGTGAGATAAGACATTGCATGATATGATCATTAAATGTGATTTACATATAATTCGAAATTAGTCTTTATTCTCTCTGTAGTTTCAAAATATTATTTTCCTAATGAATGTGAATAAATACTTTTGATATTGATTTAAAAATACTAAATTTTAAAAAGATATTTAAACAAATTTTGATTTACCGCATTACCGGATTTTACCGATAAAGTTGACAATATTTTACCGTTTACCAGTTTTTAAAAAGTTCAAAAATGCCAAAATTGCACTTCTGCTACGTAGAAGTTCAAAAGATTACCTCTCAATTACTGCCCGCCTGTTGCCAGCAAGTGCCACACATGATTTGCTAAATCTACCAAATAGCCAAATTGCATTGTTTGTTTTGACATCTGCTAATAGCCTAAAACCAATTGCCATAAGTACCGACTGCCACAGGCCGTAAACAGTCACTACATATTAGTACAGCTACCCAATTCCATCAACCAAATGCATGTAATTATAAATTTAAAATATTTATCGCATTTCATTTATTGATTATTGCAAATATAGCCAACTACAAACCGACACTGCCAAGGCCGATACGATCTTTAAAAGCAACATTCACAACAATGTCACAGACTGGCTGAGAGAAGTCGATCCCATAGTTGATCCTTCAATTTGCACTCCGTATCTTACGCTTATCAACGCCACTACTTGTTTCAAAAGGACAACGCTCAATTGGCACAACTTGCAGGTTGCCATCTTGTTTTGCACCAGAAATAGAAAGAAGACATCAAACTCCGATTTAAAGAAAAAATAGGTATGGCTAAATTAATTAAATTCCAGGACAAATGAAAAGTGTTCATAGGCGAGATGCACCGATCACTTGAAAAATTACCAATTGTTGTCTATGAACACATCAATATGATTTTGACTGACATTGACAACAAAATTTGCACTATTACTTGCAGCACCACCATGCATAGACTTTGATGAACAACAGAAGCCATTACAATCACCATATCAGGCAAACAACCCAATGAACAAACAACAAACATCTAATACCAGTCCTGTCACAGAAGTTAAATTCATTAATTGACTAATTTTTGACATTCTCTCATCTCCAAGCTTGTAATTATGTGAATTTCCTAATTTTGAGATAGAAATCAAACTGCTTACATATCCAAAGACCATGATGGTGCTGCTCACATTATCAAGTATGCTGGCAGACTACTCAAGGTAGTCAACGATGCTAAAACAAGATATCACAGCAATAAACTTATCTGTCACCCATTCACAATGAGTTCATTGTTACAGACAACTATATGACTAATAGATATATTGTTGGAAAAACTGAAATAAACCAGAAATTTGCCTGCAAATTGGCCCGCATTCAATTTTACTGCAGTCCACGCCCTGAAAAGGAAAACAAGATTGCCGACCGCTTATCCAGCTATCTACAACAGAAAACGGCCATCTGTCTTGCATTAATTTGTTTGCCTGATTAATAATATTCAACTAGCCCAGAAGTCTGATAACTTTGCCAGCAGATAATATAGAAATTTGCCAAAATGCCAAAATCAATCCACCTATGCTAAACATGTCAATGGGAGCACGATCTGTTGTGACAGTTGTCGTTTAACGTGCTGAAATGCCTGATTACATTCTTCAGTCCAGATCCATGGGGCATCCTTTCGAATTAATTCAAATAATAGCCCACAGTTTTTATGAAAATCTGTATTAAAGGAGCATCAATTTAATAAACTTACCACTTATGCCTTTGATCTACTTGGTGAATTCCTGATACCAAGCACACCATTAGAAGTGATATTGGCTAACTACCTCAGCCTAAAGAACAACAACAACCGGCGATGACCATTTAATCATGCACATTTGCCATGCAATACAATACATTCTGGCTTGACTTACATACATAACTACGGCCAAAAAAGTTGAATTTGTAGTGAAAAATAACATAATATTCCAATGCAGTATGCCAACAACCGTGCATCTGACAACAGCAGTAACTTCACCAACCAGCGCTTTGTAATGTCCTGAACAAATGAACAAATATCAGCTTATTTGCTGTTGTCTTTATATATTTCTCAGGCTAGATTTAGGAATTGTAAAACCAGGAATGTGAAAGATTTCCTTGCATGTCGGCCCACTCGGTCAGGTTGTACCAAGACCAAACTGAAGCATAATTGCTTAATAAATGTGTTATGTATCTGTGGTTATATATTATTTAGTAATAATGATAGGATTGAATGAGTAATATCACAAATTGAATGAATGAATGAAGATGTTTCTTATCTTATGCCTTTGGAATTCCAAATATGGATAAATGTAATTGTGTAAGGATGAACAGAAAAAAATGACTGGTTGCAACCAAATTCAAATGTTTCTTTGTACAAAGACAAATTACACTTAAATTTTATAACAAAATCCATAATTTATTGACGTTCTTACACGCAAGAAGCACTCACCAGGTATTGCCACAACTCGTTGTAACTATGAGAATAGTCTTGTTTACGTGTGTTTTGAAACTTTATAAAAATATTGGATACCAAACCCAAATGGTCTACAAACTCTTAAAAACACCTGTAAATTTCTAATTACTATAAATGATGGGTTTACAGGAATCGAGAGAGGAATTTACAAGGTGAGACGTTTCTGACTTGAAAACTTATTATTCTTTTTTAAGTTTCAATTATCATTATAATAATCAATTGTTATTTTTTTCCAGTATTTAAAGATAGTCCAGTTTTTCAAGATTTCAGCTTCAAAATGTCAAAAACTACAAAGGCACAA
Source organism: Henia vesuviana (assembly GCA_034696185.1). Classification (NCBI taxonomy): domain Eukaryota; kingdom Metazoa; phylum Arthropoda; class Chilopoda; order Geophilomorpha; family Dignathodontidae; genus Henia; species Henia vesuviana. Next base: position 38,443 of record JAQFZU010000151.1, on the reverse strand, counting down.
AAAGTCACAACATCCCACTAGACTGATGTCAGGAGAATGAATGGGTAAGCATTGACCTCTACAATGGCTGCGTTCAAAATGTGCCATGTTCCATGCACTCTTAGAACTGGTCGTTCAAAGCTTCTGGGGCACATGACACAGTGCGTTCAATGAATGCAGAAGTTAATTTAAGGGCAAACCCGTAGGGCTTGCCCTTAAATGAAAATAAAAATGAAAATAAAAATTAATTAAACAAAGTCAATATGCATCACTTTCAACATATTTTCTATTGATTTTGGTGCTACATAACGTCACGCATATATAATAAGATGTGCGTGAACTAACATTTTTACTTATATCATGAGTGGGCGTCAACCAGCAGCAAACGACAAAATTGTCAGCACAACTGTCAGCAAGTTGCAATGACGTTATTGATTTAACCAATCGGAATGTGACTCGCAGATAAATGAAGAGCAAATCAGAAACAAGAATTGACCTTTTTTAATCTCTTTGTCAGAGCCATTCCTGAATACTTGGCCGTCCGAATCCACTTTTTCCGCCCTGTTATTCTGGATTCGGCAGGACTGCATTTGGCCGCATCTATACCTACAAAAAATGCGTTTGCTCTCTGTATAGGATCGTCATCACTTGACTAATATATTAGCAACTAATCGAAAAAATGGCTAATCTTATAATAGAATTGGTCTTGCGTGTTTGGTTTTTTTGTGAGATGATTCGGATTATTGTTAGCATTATTGAATATATTTTTGACCCTACAAATAATTGAATTGAACTGTTAACTACTACTGCTTTAGTTGATACCAAATAATTAATTTTCTTCTTCTATTAAATTAGGCATGGGATTCATTCACCAACCCAAAGGATACGGATTTTTATGTGAGTATTTTCAGGTTTCGGTATTGTTTTTTTTTTATTGTGTTGATTTTGTTTGTTTTTTTAAGTTTTGCGATTCAATATTTAAGCAATGTTGTGAGGATCACAATATATGCTATGAAACATGCAATAGTGGTAAAGATGATTGTGATAAGACATTTAAGAAGTGTTTGTTCGTTAATTTAGTAGTCAAAAGTAAAAAAAAAATTAGAGGATTAAATTTGATGTTTAATTTTGTTTATTAATTTTTAAGGTTCTAAGTATATTGTTGGTGCAGTTTACACATTTTCAACAGCACTGAAGTGTAAAGCAAAAGGTTAAAACCAAGTGCAGAAGCAAATTTGGGAGAGAGTTGGCCATTAACTCTCTGTAGAGTAACTTCTTTACTGGGTACTGAGCCAACTAATTAGTTATTTAGTTAGTTGTTAGTTGTTAAGTGTTTTAAAACTACTCAAGATCAATAAATGTTGAATTAATGTTAAAATTGAATTGTTATTTTTACTTTAACAGATGGAAATTGCTAATATTCTAAATTAGATTTATTTTCTTTATTAATGTAAATGTATTGCTACAGTCCCCTATAGATACCTACAACAGAAAATGGCCGTCTGTCTTGCATTAATTGGTTTGCCTGCTTCGCATCTTCAAATAAGCTCAAACGTCTGACAGCTTTTGCCAGCAGATAAGAGAGACTTGCCAAAATGCCAAAATCATTCCACGTACGCCAAATCAGAAACTCTGTATCTTGTCAATAATAATATTCTTTTTTATATTCACAGAATCAAATAACTCCATTTGAAGTGATATTGGCAAACCACCTCAGCCTAAAGACAACAACAACCAGTGACAACCATTGAATTGTGCATATTTACCATGCAATACAATATGTTTTGGCTCAATCAACATACATAACCACAGGCAAAATGGTTAAATTTGTGCTGGAAAATGACATAATACTCCAATGCGACAAGGCAGTAACTTCACTAACTAGTGCTTTGTAATGTTCCTGAACAAATGAACAAATATGGAATCAGCTATCTTAGTTCCACCACTCCATCAATTCCACTACTCATAAGGAGTACCCTATTGCCTGCCTCCAATTTGCATGAATTTAAAGAAATAAATCGATTATTATTTAACTAAACTACTGTCTCAATTTGTTTAAATAGGATTAATATTAAGCTAATAACCTAATAATGCACCTTTTACTCTATGAGGAAAAAGTGCATTATTAGGCTATAAGTTTAATAGTATTAATTTTATATAAATGAATTGAAGACAATCAATTTATTTCTCTAAATTTATGCAAATTGGAGGCAGGCAAGTAGGAAAGTACTCCTTATCAGAGCTCTACCAATTTCTTTTAATTTTTTTCATTTGTATGACTTCCATTCACATTTACTGCTAGACAAACTCAATCTAGGTTAGTGCAGAACAAGGACTTGCTCAAATCAACTCCAGATCTGTGACAAAACACGTAATGAAGATATACAAAATCTACAGACTGCCCACAACAACAACAAAAAAATGTTTCATCACGTACCACATAGAACAATCCTTCGCACATGAAAATACGGCTTGGCACAAATTTCCAAAAACAACCAATAGCAAACTATCAGCACGCTTGTGGTAACCAAAAGATCAGCCACATCTGCTATGAAGTCAGCAAACCTAATGCTGAGATCAGCCATTATAGCACTGCTAAATCACCATGTCAACATCAAGACCTACTGATACTCCAAGTTCCCGACACTGCAGGGATTGACAACAAGAAAAATAGCCAAGAGATCCTGCAGCAAGAGATGGAAAACAACACTCAAGGTTGAACGTTAAACTCTTCAAAACAGTAATATTGTACTCACTATGCAGAAAACTATGTGCACAAAAAAATCCAATATTTTATGCACAATTGTAACAAATTGTGAATAATTTTTGCACTTTGTGCAGGCCTAATTTCTGCACATTTCTATAACTTCCACAATTTCACAACAATTTTCTACGAAAATAAACTATGCACAATACTGTGTTCATTTTTGCATAAAATGTGCCAAAAATTTTTGATATGCAAATTTTATTCAGAATTTAACACCAACTTTTTAATAAAGTTACCGAGTTTCAGACAAGATAATTTTACAATTGCAAGGCTGGCTAGAAGGATTGTGCAGCAGATGAGCTTTGGGCTATACATGGGGCCCCAAGAAAATGAAAACAATGCATGTTCTTATTATCTAGCACTTGCAGCACATGAAGTGCCAGATACATGAAGAATGATGTCATATGTCTGCAGTGCTGCACGTAAAAAAATACGACAAATTTGATAGATGGCTGCCAACTTAATTTTAAGTGTTGCAATCCAACTTGGATCTTGAATCCACGGATTGCGATCCTGAAATCAATTTAACTAGTTTTAACTTGCATCCAAGGGTTGACCCATGAATGCAGCCATCTTGTTTTAGTATAAGATTTGCAATTCCATAAATCCAATGTGTGGATTTGTTTGAATTTGCTTGGATTTTCTGGGCTCAGATTTGTGGATTTCCATGAAATCGCTTGGATTTGCTGAGAATTGTTGAGATTTGAATGGATTTCCTTGAATTTCTTTGGATTTGCACAGAATTTCTTGGAATTACAATGCAAATATTGTCTGGATTTCAGATTTGCAAATCCAGGAATATTAGAGATTTCTTTGAATGTCGGTCCCCTTGATAAAAACCCACCATTTTCATCAGTGCTTGCAGCACTGCAAGTGCTAGATAACAAAGACACGCACGGTAATCCTCTACCATGATATTTTTTAAAGCTTAAATTAGTGTCCATAGATGGTGCTACATCAACAAAATACAATTATAATATTGATTGCATTCAAAAAATGCCCTGTGCCATCCACTTTTAGCACTGGACGTTCAAAATCTCTGGGACAAATGACACAGTGCATTCAATGAATCCAGGAGTGAATTCAAGGACAAGCCCATTTGTGTCAAAGGAGCTTGCCCAGCTGCCCCGTCTTTTCAGACTGAGCAGTTGGTGCACCAACCTGGTTTTGATCCAAACTTGATCTGAACTTGATCTGAACTTGATCCAAACTTGATCTGAACTTGATCCAAACTTGATCCAAACTTGATCACAGGTATATTACAATCAGGCAGCCATTTTTTGGATCTCATTTAACTAATTGTAGCCACAGTGTAAATTGAAAATTAAAATTAAAATTTTTATACAAAATTCAAATTAAATTAAAATATTTTTGCTTATAAAAACACTCACCAGATGTCATGACAATCATCTTAAGTATCGTTAATGGTTTTGTCAACGTGTCTTTCGGTGCTCTTAATCGCACTAAACCCGTTTTTAACTGATGCGGGAATCTTTCAAAACGTCTACGAAACTCTCAAAGACACAGGTAAATTTCTAATCAACGCTAACAATGAGTTTATACGAATCGCGCGAGGAATCCACAACATCCACGGTGTCTTCGACGATGCAACCGAAGAAGAATGCATTTTCGAATGCTCAGATGGTAAGAAATAATAACAAAAATAATAATTAAAAAACAAATAGTCAAATTAATTAATTAATAGGTAAGAAACCGGTAAAAAACAAAAATCACATCGCCAGAGCCAATGGTTGCGGCACTTTCGGTTTCCAAGTTAGTCATTCACCTTAAGTTTCGATTTGTAATAATTATAATAATTTTACTTCCAGTTGTCAGACGATCAATTACCCGTAGCGGAGTTAAGCAAATGCTGCAACGAACACGACATTTGTTACGACACTTGTAATAACGATAAGGAAGACTGCGATAAGAAATTCAGAAAATGTTTATTTAAAATCTGCGATAATTATAAACAAATTATCGGCCAAAATTTACTTAAAGGTAATTATTTAAATATAATTTATTTAAATTACCTTAAATTATCTTTTCAAAAGGTTGTAAAGCAACAGCTCAAGCGATGTATGCAGGTACAATGGCACTTGGATGTAAGGCTTATAAAGATTCTCAAAAAATGGCTTGTTATTGTAAACCGAGATACGATTTATGAGAAATAATTTTTAAAATTTCATTTTAATTTAAATCCAAAGAATTTTCTAGTCAATTACAATGTTATTAATGTATTTTTGTATAATAAAAAAATTTAATTTAATTTTAAAGTACATAAAAAAATGTTTTACATACTTCGTTGCTCCGGTGTAAGAAATTTCATTCCAATGTAATCGAAAACGTCTTGTTCGGAAGAAACTGGTAAAGATTCACCGGGAATTCCTAGAAAATATAAAATATCAATTAATTTTGTTAATATAAAATCATATTAAATTTTTAAATATTTAAAAAATTTAAAAAATTTAATTTTTTTAATTAAATTCAAATTTACCCGTACAACCCATTGGTCTAATACAATATTCGTTGATGGTGAAACCTTTTTCCAATGCGTGAGCTCTCATATGTTTATTAAACAAGTCACTACCAGTAAAATAAAGTGTTCCGCAATAATATTGATCGAAAGGAATAAGTCTAACATCGAGTCTTCTGAATGGATATTGAGCGGTACCTTTTTTATCAACTCTGCAAACACCCTAAAATTCAAATTTATTTTATTTAAATTTTTTTTTATATTTAAATTAATTAATTACCATAAATTTCGTATCACCGTGCGATAATGTATCGGTGATGAAGCCAATCGATGTTAATTTATTGACGACTTTTTGCAGCAGTTGCGGCTAATTTGAATAAAATTTGAATAAAATTTAAATTTATTTTTATTTTTGCTTTTTTTTTAAATTTTACTTTTTTCTTGTCTTCGGATAGGAATTTTAAATGGGTTACCAAACAGTCAATGTCGCCACTTGCTTCTGCACCTGAATTTTGTGTGTTTATTAAATTTGTAATTTTTATTTATTTCATTTTCATACCTCTACGAAAACTTCCACATATTGTAGCGATGTAATTCGAATCGAGACTTAAAATATTTCCCAAAATAATTTCTTCCATTTCCAACATTTCTGCACGTGGGATTTTCTTTTCGAAGTCTTCGAAGTATTTTAAACCGATTTGTTGATGGTGGTTTAATTTATCAACGTTTTTCTTTAGTAATTCCAAATTGGTTATTCCATCATCTACGAATTTCTTCGCTGCGGCTGGACTAATGTTATAAATATAATAAAATTTTATTAATTTATGTTTTTTTTAATTTTTATGTAAATTTTTTTACCCAATTCCTGTTACTCGAGTGAGTAAATTAATCGCTTGAGAGCTATCGTCGTTACGGATCTGGAAAATTTCATATAAAAATTATTTTTATAGAATTTTAAAATTAAAATTTTTTATTTTAAATTTTATTTTCCAAATTTTTTTCTCAAAAAAAAATAATTTTGAAATTAAATTAAAATTTTTACGTTTTCCAATTTCTGCAATTTCCCAGTAGCTAAAAACTCGTCGATTTTCTTCCCAATTTTATCTCCGATTCCTTTCTGTAACAAAAATTCGTTAATTTAAATAAATTTTCTCTTATTTTTCAAACTAAAAAAAATCAAACCAATTTCTTCGCTTCGTCGCCACTTTTAACTCTGTAATTCAACGCAGCCAAGACACTCGCAGCTTTACGATAAACACTGTATTTATTCATATTCCTACTCACATTTTTCTCATAATTAGCCAATTCTAAAATGAAACAAAAATATCAAAACAAAAAACCAAAAACTCCATTTTCCTCACCAATCAAAAAATCACAAAAATCCGCATTCGGATTATCACTCCCAGGAGCTTTCCTTTTACTCATATTTTACTATAAAAATTCACTAAAACCTTAAATATTATTAAATTTATCTTTAAATACTAAATTTCCTTAAACTAGGCTTTAAAAACCTGCCATTTTGCTATACTACTCGATAATAACATCATCCAGGTTGTACTAAGTGATGATAATAAACGATAGGCAAATATAATGCATCAGAAATAAGTCCAGACAACATTAATAGAACGTAGGAACAAAATATGGCTTACGTAGTTCCGTAACGTAGTCATTAACGTTACGAGGTCTTTAAATCTGATCTGACATTTGAGGTCTGTAATACTTGAATCAGTTACTGGAGAGTCGTCTGCAAAGCGACACGTCATAACAATCAGAAATGTGCGGTAAGTGAAAACGACTCGTTAATATGAATCGCGTAACGACAACGATATCGATTAACGTTAAAAAGTAATACGTAATTGAAAAACGAATTGATTTTAACGAAAAATATCAAAAAAAATTGTAAAACGCACTGATTTTTTTTTAAAGTAACAATGATGAAATTACGTTAAAATTGTTTTAATTTACGTTAGAAATTCAAATTTAAATGTAAATACGTTAAAATTTGTTTACTTTAATATAAAATACATTTTTAGTAGAATTATAACGTCAACCTTGTCGAATTTGGGCCAAGAATTTCATGTAAAGGAATTTGACCCTATTTTTTTAACGTAAAAAATCCCTTACGTTAAAAAATTCGGGAAAAAAATATGAATTTTCATTAACGTAATTTTTTACGTCTGTAAAAAATTAATTTTTAATTAAATTATTTTTAGATCAAAATTAACGTTAAATATAATTTTTCCGTTATTTTTATACGGTAAAAAAAAAATCATTTTTCCGTAATTTTTATACGGTAAAATAAAAAAAAAAATTTTTTACGTTTAATTTAAATTCCCCAACATTTTTTACGAAATTTTTACCGTGATTTAATATTTACGTTATCTTTACAGGAATTTTTGCGTATTTGAATTACTTAACGCCTCGTACACGAGGCGAGTTGCTCGAAATCCTAATTAAAGGGTTACAACGTTTGGAATATCGTGGATACGATTCAGCAGGTGAATAATAAATTAAAAATACGTTATAAAATTGTTTACCGTAAATTATTTGTATGAAAAATGTCGTTTGACCGGTTTTTGGATTTTTATAGGAGTCGCTTTTGACGATGACGAAGAAGGTCGAGTCGTGCGCATCATTAGACAGAAGGGAAAAGTGAAGATGTTGGAAGATGAGATTTTAAGTGAATTTATTTTGTGGTTAAATTTTAGATTATTTAGTGTTGATTGTTTTTCCTTTGGTTTTTAGAGCAAAATGATTTGGATTTTGATATGAAGTTTGTTACTCATATTGGGATTTCTCATACGAGATGGGCCACGCATGGTGTGCCCAATGCTGTCAATAGCCATCCGCAAAGGGCTGGTGAAAATAATGGTAAAATGGAAATATTTTGGAAAATGTTGGAAAGTGGGTGGAAAATGGTTGGAAAAATTGAAATTTTGAAAATTGGTGGATTTGGAAACCTGGAAAATTTTTTTTGTTTGAAAAATGGGAAATTTAGAAAATTTTAAAATTGGAAATTTGAAAAATGTGAGATTTGGTAATTTGAATATTAAGAAAATTTTTTTAAAATGGGGAAATTTGAAATTTTGAATATTGGAATAATCATAAAATACAAAATTTGCAAATTGGAAAATCTGAAAATTTGGAAAATTGAGTTTGAGTTTTGAAAATTTGAAAATTAGAAATTTGGAAAAAATGGAAAATTTGGAATTTGGAAAATTTAAATAATCGAGAATTATAAAATTTGCAAATTGAAAAATCTGAAATTTTGCAACTTGGAAAATCTGAAAATTTGCAAAATTGCAAAATCCTAAAATTTGAAAAATTGCAAAATATAAGAAAACCAATCGAAATAAATACAAAAATCTCAACAAAATATTAAAAAAAAAATAAAAATTTCAAATTCCAAATTTTCAAAAAAAATCAAAACTTTAAGAAAAAATTCCACAATTTTCAATTTGAAAAAAAAAAAAAAAAAAAAAAAAAAAAAACCCTAATAAAAATCAATCTCCCATTTGATATATAACAATAATATAATAATAAAACCAATTATCCTTATGCAATTAAACTGCACCCAAAACACAATAAAATAAAAAACACCAATCATTTATCACCACCTGTTCGAACCTTTTATTTATTCATTATTTATAAACTTTTCCTTATCAAAATATCAACATTTCAGAATTCGTCGTTGTCCACAATGGCATCATAACCAATTACAAAGACGTCAAGAAATTCCTAGTAAAAATAAAATTCGAAAAAAATTATATAAAAATCAAAACTAAAAATATTTTTAAAATATATTTTTTAGATGAAAAAAGGATTCGAATTCGAGTCTGAAACAGACACAGAAGTGATAGCGAAACTCATCAAACATATTTACGATATGCATTCTGATTTATCTTTCCGTCAACTTATCGAACAAGTCATTCAGCAAATGGTGAAATTTATTGACATTGTTACTGTTGTTACTGAACTATTCGATAAAAATGATAATTAATTAATAATTGACATTGCATTGACATTGCATTGTCATTATTAGGGCCTATTTCGTATTTTAATTCTCTGCCAATACAGTATTGCGTCACGTGGTGTATTTTATATAGAAAATAGCACACGTGTATGGCGAGCGCTCGAATACGGAATACGGCATTAAGTATTACCCAAAAATATTTTTTTTCAAAAAATTTTCAAAAATGAAAAATGTGGAAAAATTTGGAAAAAATGAAAAATTTAGAAAAATTTGGAAAAATTTGGAAAAAATGAAAAATTTGGAAAAATTTGGAAAAAATGAAAAATTTGGAAAAATTTGGAAAATTTTTTTTTTGGAAAATTTGGAAAAATAGTTCAGTGACCATGTAATTAACCCTTTTGAAAATAATTTTAATTAATTTAAATATTTTAAAAAATTTCTATCAACAGGAAGGAGCCTTCGCACTGTGTTTCAAAAGTAGCCGTTTCCCCGGCGAATGTGTCGCTTCCAGGTCTCCGTAGCATTAAAAGCTTTTTAACTTTTAAAAATTATTAATTCAAAAAAAAAAAACAAAAAAAAAATATTAATTATAAAATTAAATTTTCTAGACGTGGGAGTCCCTTATTAGTGGCCATCAAAAGTAAAACTCGTCTAGCGACAGACCACATTCCCGTTTTGTATAGCAAAGGTTTGTGTCTGTCGGTGCTTAATGCGCATGCCGCATGATTAATCAAATTCACTATTTATCAACCGGTGGTGGAAGAATTTAATCTTTACCTGGGTCACATAACTAATGCTTTTAGCTACTTATCATTAAACAAAGCAAAAAAAAAATTTTTTTTTTAAATTTTTATTTATTTTTATTTATTTTTTGTTTTCTTTTCCTCTTTGGTTTGATGCATGCACTTCCTATTCCAACCAGAAATAGACCAGAAGTCTTTCCCAGGTACATTTTAATATTTTTTCACACATTCCTCATCATCATGGTATTAAAGGATTATTTCTAACCCTAGTTTTTAACCCTAATCCTTAAAAAAAAGTTGATTTTTCTATATTTAAAATTAAATTTTGAGTTTAAACACTAGAAAATCTCAAATTTACTACTGCGCATGCGTGAAAATGGAATGTTTAACCTGAAACAAGTAAATAAATCATTTAACCACATGATTTTCGCACATGCGCAGTAAATAACGAATGTTATGGGGAACTAAAGAAAACTAAAAAGAAAATTCATGGAAATATCATTAAATTAAAAAAAGTGTGACTTTTTACTAAACTTTTTGTTTTCCTTTCTTGCATGGCTTGCCATGTTCATTGTTACCATCAGAAATTGATGTGCTGGAGAGAAAAGGTAACATTTTTAAGTGTTGAATGGGTTATGGTTGTTAATTATAAGAAATTGCATTAAACATGCACTTTTACAATTGCTTATAACTAGCACTTCCGGTTTTCATATAGGTCTGGAAATTTATAGACATCAATTAGAACTTGTTTGCTTTGCATTCCTAATATTCTAGACCTTTAGCTAAACCGGAAGTGCTGTTATAAGGCTTGTGAATTGCTGGTTTATATGATTTCAATGCAAATCTACATTTCCGCAGGGTCTGAAATGTTATTTCCGGTTTAGTTAGGGGTTTAAAATTTTATGGGGGTAAACTAGGTGGGGGGTAGTTGGTGTCTATTAATTTTTAGATCCATAGGTGAACCGGAAGTTTTATTTTAGACCTTTCGAAATTGTGTGTAACATTGAAAACAACTTAAAACCAGCAATTTCAAAAGGTCTAAAATACCATTTCCGGTATATCTAAAACCCTAGAAATTTCTAGACATTAACTAACACTCATATAGTTTATATTCCTATAATTTTAGACCTCTAAACAAACCCAAAGTTGCATTTTAGACCCTGCGAAATTGCATGTTTATGCTCAATTGTTATTAACATTAAAACACACAATTCCAAAGGGTCTAAAATACCACTTCCGGGTAAGATGGGAGTCTAAAAATTTACAAACATTAACAACAACTCGTATAATTTGGTCTCTTAAAATTAAGAGTTCCTAAATAAACCGGAAGTAGCATTTAAGACCCTTGGAAATTGCATGTGCGGACTAAAAACAACAAATTTTTGTATAGAATTTTCAATGAATTTTTTTATTTCTAGAACACAGACCGCTGGGTAAAGTATTGCAAAATGTGACTCGCACTGAAGATGCGACAACCGAATTTTGTCCATTGGGAGATGACAAAGAAGTGGAATATTTCTTCGCTTCTGATGCGAGGTTTTAATAATAAATTATTGTTATTTTAATACCATTTTAAAGTGTTTTTTCTATTCAGTGCCGTCATCGAACACACAAATCGAGTGATTTTCTTGGAAGACGACGACGTCGCGGCTGTTAAAGACGGAAGTGAGTTAATTCACAAAATATGACATTAACCGTGATATTTGCACCGGAATGTGAATTTCCGGTTTAGTGTCACGGTCATTATGGATATCCACATTCGTTATGTGCGATTGGTCAAATTGAGGGGTAAAGTAACCGGAAATAGCGTTATTAGCTTCATTTTTAATAGTTTTTGTGATTAAGAGATTTTTGATGGTTAAAAATGCTACTTCCGGTTCAGTTAAAGGCATAAAATTATTAAGGTGTCAACTAGATGCATTGATTTGTCATTAATTAATATTTTAGACTTCCAGTTTAACCGGAAATACTATAAAAATATGATTAAAATAACGCGAGATTTGTTCTTTCTTTTCTTAAGAATTGACTATTCATCGTCTGAGAAGAAGTTTGGATGACCCAGTTGCCATGCGTGAAATCACAACACTCAAGATGGAAATTCAGCAAATAATGAAAGGTTAATTTTATAAAAATGCAAATGATGTGTATTTAATTTGCATAAAATTTATTAATTTCAGGCAATTTCAGCTCGTTTATGCAAAAGGAGATTTTCGAGCAACCGGAAAGTGTCATCAATACAATGCGAGGTCGTGTTAACGTTGAATCGGGTACCATAGTGTTGGGGGGCATAAAGGATTATATTCCTGAAATAAAACGTTGTCGTCGTCTATTGTTGATTGCATGTGGTACCAGTTACCACAGTGCCATTGCAGTTAATATGCAAATTTTTCACAAATTTTAATATTTTTATACAAAAAAATTTTTTTTTTAGACACGACAATTGTTGGAAGAATTAACTGAACTTCCGGTCATGATCGATCTCGCGAGCGACTTTTTAGACAGAAACACGCCCATTTTTAGAGACGACGTTTGTTTCTTCATTTCGCAATCGGGTGAGATTTTGCTCGTTCAGAGCAGCGTTTTCGAGGGGTCGAAAATACTATTTCCGGTTCACTTAGGACTGAAATATTTCATAAGCCTTTTGTATAACTGCTGTAATTGGTGCCTTTAAAATTTTAGGCTTCTATCTAAACCGGAAGTGGTATTTTTAGTCCCTCGAAATGGTGTCTTAGTGCAAAAAATCCAATTGCTCCATTCAACCAAACAATTCAAAGTGGTCTAAAAAAGTCACTTCCGGTGAAATTAGAGGTCTATTATTTTACGGTTAGAAACTACAACTACTATAGTTAATCATAACAAAATTTTAGACTCCTAACTGACCCGGAAGTGATATTTAAGACCCCTCCAAATCGCTTACGCGAGCAAAAGTATAATTTCCCCTTTTAACCACGTCATTCGGAGCGGCCTAAAATGGCACTTCCGGTTTAGTTAAACATCTAAATTTTTTAATACACAAAATTAAACTATTGTATGAAATGCCTGTAAATTTTAAGACTTGTCAGTAAACCGGAAGTGGTATTTTAGACCCTCTTAACATGACTTTTCATACGATTTTATAATTTTTAATTTAAGGTGAAACTGCCGATACATTGATGGCTCTGCGATATTGCAAACAACGAGGATCGCTTATTGTTGGCATAACAAACACCGTTGGAAGCAGCATTTGCCGCGAATCGCATTGCGGAGTCCACATCAACGCCGGACCCGAAATTGGAGTCGCCAGCACTAAAGTAATTAATCAAATTTTAAATTTATTTTCCTAAATATTTAATTAATTTATTTAATATTTTACAGGCTTACACTAGTCAGATAATCAGTTTGGTTATGTTTGCATTAGTTATGAGCGAAGATCGCATTTCATTGCAACCGAGAAGAATGGAGATTATGCAAGGCTTGAGATCATTGCCTGGTAATCAAATCTGCCATTTTTAATGGTCTATAAATCACACTTCCTGTTTAGTTAAGGGTATGTAAATTTTTATACATTAACTAGTACTCGTGTAGTTTAAATGTATAAAATTTTATACTTTTAACTAAACCGGAAGTATGATTTTAGACCCCTCGAATTTGCTTTTAATTTGTTTTTTTTTTTAAAGATCAAATTAATGAAGTTCTTAAAGTCGACGAACTCGTCCAAAAATTAGCGAAGGAACTTTACTTACATAAGTCGCTTTTGGTCATGGGACGAGGGTATAACTACGCTACGTGTTTGGAAGGAGCTTTGGTTGGTGGATTTTGTGGTTAAGAATTTTTCTGGAATAAATTAATTTTTTAAAAATTTAATTTACAGAAAATTAAGGAACTCACGTACATGCATTCGGAAGGAATTCTCGCTGGAGAACTGAAACACGGTCCACTCGCTCTCGTCGACAAAGCTATGCCTGTTATAATGGTCGTGACTCGAGACCCCGTTTATCCCGTGAGATTTAATTTCTGCTTTTAAATTGTTAAACACCCAATTTCGCAGGGTCTAAAATGCTACTTTCGGTTTAGTTAGACTTCTGGAAATTTCTATACATTAACTACTAGTCTTCTAGTTACTGTCTAGAAATTTCTAGACTGCAAATCAAACCGGAAGTGAGATTTAAAACCTCTTTAAATTGCCACGTTGCTCTGAAAATGATGTTTGTGACTTTTCCAAAGGGTCTAAAATACCACTTCCGGTTAGTTTATGGTCTTGTTACTAACTAAATATTAACTAGACTAGTTGTAGTTGTTGTGTAAAAAATTATGGATTTGTAACTGAACCGGAAGTGGTGTTTTAGACCCCTCGAAAATGCTTGTGTTGAAATGAGATATTTCAATGGCCAGAAATCTTTGTAAATCTTCATAAATCTCAAGTTTTTTTTTTTAATTTTAGAAATGCATGAATGCATTGCAACAAGTAACAGCTCGCGAAGGTCAACCGATAATAATATGTGAAAAAGGCGACGTCGAAACGCAAAAACATTCGTCACGTTCCATCGAAGTCCCGCACACCGTCGATTGTCTTCAAGGAATTTTAACAGTCATTCCTATGCAACTCTTGAGTTACCACATCGCTGTTTTACGTGGCTGCAATGTATAATTATTATTAAATCTATTTTTAATTGAATTTTAATACTTTTTTTTTTCTTGTCAGGTCGATTGTCCAAGGAATTTGGCCAAATCCGTAACCGTCGAATAAAAACTGAAAATGAAATTTTTGAAATTTTTATAATTAACTGAGGGTAACAAAGAAAAGGTTTTTGTTGTTTCATAAATCGATTTTAACATTTTTTTGTATAAATTTTGTGATTTTTTTTGGTGTTTTTATAGGGTTAATTTTGTGTAATCAATTAATGAATTAAAATTTGCTATTAATCATTTTTGTGAGAAAAAAATTTAAAAAATTCAAAATGTCACACATTTCAAGATAATTGATAAAAGATGTTGTGAAAATCAATCTTTTCTTATCAAATCATCCATTTTTGGTTTAAAAAAAAATCTTTTTCTTCTTTTCAATGTTTTTCATTTTTCAGTCACAAAATCAGATCAAAGTTAATCTAATCGTTGGACTTTCGTGTTTTGTCGCTTACAAATTCGCTATGTATTGTCAACAGTTTTCCCACGAGTTCAACTTCTTTTTTCTTTTCATCTGAAATTTTTAAAAATAATATTTTTGTTAGAAATTAATTTTTAGGATTTTTTGGTTCGATTTTACCTTCGCCATATTTTCGACTCGATTGTCATCTATTGATTGTCACCAAGTAAACTGAACAAACGACCTTTCCTTGACTTTATTTAAATTTTATATGTGTTTAATCTTTATGCAAATTGTTAGTAAACTATTTATTTTAAATTTTACGTAACTATTTTTTTTTTCCTTAAAATATTTTATTCATTAAATTTAAATTTTCCCGCCAATTTAAATATTCTCACTAGGTATCGCTTATATTTATATCACGTATATTACTGCAACAATATTTAATTAATAAACAATTTTCTTTTTAAATAAACTAAAAAATAAATTTAATAAAATAAATTTAAACCCAGCAGACGATAAACTATTAACAATTTCACCACAAGAGACCCTTAGTTGTTGTCAGTCCTCATCGACATATTGCACATACACAAAACAAATGTGAACGAACTCTTATTAACCCATCGATTTATCACATTCCAACAAGTCACAAAGAAAAAATGGAAATCATAGAAACCAACGAATATTCCGACAAAAAGAAAGTGAAAACGGTAAAGTAATTAACACAATTTCAACTATTTCTATACTTCCCCATAGATTTCAATACAATTTTCCCCCTTCAAGCATTTACAACACATTTGAGTCCATCAAAAGTACCAAACAGGATTTTCCTATTTCCTAGAAACCTCAGAAACAAACAAATGTCGCAAGTCGAAATGACACAGCAAATCTAAAAAAAACGTAAAAAAAAAAAATCAAAACGAGTAAGAAAATGTGCTAATTACCATTAAAAAAGCATAAATTTCAACATCATTTGTGATTGGCCCGTTAATGAAGCTGGAGATGAATACTTCCTGTAAATATATGCGAAAAGTTGCATCCTCATTGGATGAATGAATATCTCGATTTAGGTCAAGGATAAGATTTTTTTATTTTGTAAAAATACTTCGTACCTTGTAACTATGATGAGGAAAAAAAGCCATTGCGATTTTAAGCCGCGAACGAAGAAGACACGAAAATGGCGAACTCGAAAAATTCAAAAAACGTTGAGGTGCGAAAATTTTTTTTTTCTTTTTTTAAAAAAAAAAAAAAAACCACAGAAAAAGATTAATTCACTATTAGATTTAACTACATAGTTAAAATCGATTTTCCATTTATTTTGTTATGGTAACAATTTTTATTTTGTCTCGTAACTAAGTAATTGAAAAAGAGAAAAAATTTTAAAAAATGTGGTGTTTGAAAGCGAATTCTGCTTTAAAGAGACGAAAAGTTGAAGATGATGTAAGAAATGTATTTTTAATTTGTTATTTTTTCATTTTCTATATAAATAGGGATTGCAGAAGGCCACAAATGTCACATTTCAATCTCATCATGTGTCGAGACATAAACGAGGTCGAATTTTAGGTCAAAGAGACGGATTTCGTGGATGTACTATTTGGTTTACTGGTATAATATTTACACAAATGGTGATATCTGAATGATTTATTTATTTTTTTGTTTGTTTTTAGGGCTGAGTGGTGCTGGAAAAACGACAATTGCGTTTGGATTGGAGGAATATTTATGTTCGAGAGGAATACCTGCTTATGGTATTGATGGGGATAATGTTAGACAAGGATTGAATAAGGATTTGGGTTTTACGCCTGAAGATCGAGAGGAAAATATTAGGAGAGTTGCAGAAGTTGCGAAATTGTTTGCTGATAGCGGTGTCATTGCTTTGTGTAGTTTTGTTAGTCCGTATGTTAAAGTAGGTTGGTTTGGGGTGTGTTTTTTTTATGGGGTTTTTAATTTTTTTTTGGTTTTTATAGGATAGGGAGTCGGCGAGGGAGATTCATGATAGTGATGGGTTGAAGTTTTTTGAGTGTTTTGTTGATACGCCGTTGCAAGTGTGTGAGAAGAGGGATGTTAAAGGGTTGTATAAGAAGGCTAGAGCAGGGTTGATTAAAGGTTAGGATTTTATTTTTTTTGTTGGAAATTAGGTTATTTGAGTTTTTGAATTTGAAAAAAATATTTAATTGGTTTTTTTGGGTTTGAAAAAATTTTAAAATCGATTTTTTTTGTTTGGAAAAATTTAAAATCGATTTTTAAAATTTGAAAAAAATGTAAAATCGATTTTTAAAATTCGAAAAAAATGTAAAATCGATTTTTAAAATTCGAGAAAAATGTGAAATCGATTTTTAAAATTCGAGAAAAAATGTGAAATCGATTTTTAAAATGTAAAATCCATTTTTAAAATGCCGAAAAAATCTGAAAAAAAAAAATTATAAAATTAAGAAAATGTCAAATCAATTTAAAAACTTAAAAAAATAAATATAAAAAATATTTATAAGCCCAAGGTAATCCAGATTTAAAAAGAATTAAAAAATAAATTCTTTAAAAATACTAGTAAAAAATAAAATTTTCTAAAAATTTGAAATTTCTTTTCAGGTTTCACTGGTATCGACCAAGTATACCAACCTCCAGAAAACCCCGAAGTGGTATTAAAAGCCGGTGAAGTAACAGTAAACGAATGCGTGCAGAAAATAGTGGAACTACTACAAGAAAACGTTAAAAAAAATTAATTAAAACTTACCAATCCATTAACAACCCTTTAATTCCATAGGATATCGTTCCACTATCAGCTGTAGAAACAGGCAAAGAACTCTTAGTCTCGGAAAACAGAATAAACACCGCAAAAGCCGAAGCGGAATGTCTACCATCGCTACAAATAAACACGGTTTAACCCTTTAAACCTCTAAAAAAAAAATTTTAAAACAAATTTTCAATTTCCAGGTCGATCTTCAATGGGTTCAAGTGCTTAGCGAAGGTTGGGCAACTCCACTCTTGGGTTTCATGCGTGAAAAAGAATATTTACAATGTCTACACTTCGATTGTTTACTCGACGGTGGAGTCGTCAATCAATCGGTGCCCATAGTTTTACCATTGAGTAGCGAAGACAAAGAGAGACTGGAAGGAACATCGGCTTTTGCTTTGATTTACGAAGGCAAACCACGCGCTATTTTGCGAAATCCAGAATTCTACGAACATCGCAAGGAAGAACGTTGTTGTAGACAGTTCGGCACGAGTAATGTCGGACATCCTTACGTTAAAGTAATTTTTAATTCAAAAAAATTTTTTTAAATTAAATTTTTTTAAAAATTTTTAGATGATTTTTGAAAGCGGCGATTGGTTGGTCGGTGGCGAGCTGGAAGTCATCGAACGAATCCGTTGGAACGACGGATTGGATCACTACCGGCTGACCCCGAACGAACTTCGATCGCGATTCCGTCAATTGGAGGCCGATGTCGTGTTCGTGTTTCAATTGCGTAATCCCGTGCATAACGGACACGCATTGCTCATGAAAGACACTCGTCAGCGTCTATTTGAACGGGGGTATAAAAAACCCGTTCTACTTTTGCATCCTTTGGGTATTAATTAATAAGAAAAATTATTTTTTTTTACAATTATTAATTAATTAATTGATTTTAGGTGGATGGACCAAAGATGATGATGTACCATTGGATGTGAGGATGGAACAACACAAGGCTGTCATAGAAGAAGGGGTTTTGGACCCTACTTCGACTGTCATTGCTATTTTCCCTTCTCCGATGATGTATGCCGGACCAACTGAAGTAATTTCGTGTCGATTTTTAATTATTCGATGTTAATTATCGATTTTGGGATTTTATCGATAGGTTCAATGGCACGCTAAAGCTCGTATGGCAACTAGTGCTAATTTTTACATCGTTGGTCGAGACCCGGCTGGACTACCACATCCGGATACGAAAAAGGATTTATACGATCCGACTCATGGCGCTAAAGTAAATTTGGTTAAGATTAAAAAATTTAAAAAATTTTAAATTTAAAAAAAAATAAATATCGATTGAAATATCGATATAAAAAATCGATAGTGAAAATTAATCGATTTTTTTTTTTTTAATTTTTAAATTGGAAAATTAAAAATTAAATTTTAAATGAAGAAAAATAAATATCGATTAAAATATCGATATCAAAAATCGATTAAAAAAATCGATTTTGATTTTTTATTAATATTTTAGTTCTGAAAAAATGAATTATTTTTATTTATTTTTTAGGTTTTAACGATGGCACCTGGATTATCGCAGCTGGAAATTCTGCCTTTCAAAGTCGCCGCTTACAACAAAGTCACAAAATCGATGCAATTTTTCGACCCGGACCACAAAAACGACTTCGAATTCATCTCCGGGACCAAAATGCGTGCATTGGCACGATCAGGACAGGACCCACCAAATGGTTTCATGTCACCAAAAGCTTGGAAAGTCCTCGCGAATTACTACAAATCACTGAAATGAACAAAAAAAATCTATAATTTTATACACAAAATTTTAAAAACATAACAAAATATCACTAAAAATTAAATTTAAATAAAATAAAAAAATTCACAAAAAAAATCAAACAATTTGCATCATTTATTTATTATTCTCAACCATCAATTTACACATAACAAATAACATTTAGATTAAAATTTTTATACAATTTCTACCATTGACGTCACCCATCGACAAAAAAAAAATATTTACACGTGTGACGTCATATGCCTAGTCAAATGATGTCTTTCCCTGAAACTTTCGTGACAAATATTACATTTCAACTTCTCATCTCTTCTTTTCTTCGCCGGATCAATTTCACGTTTATGATGAGACCGCATGTGATAAACCAAATCGCTCGTCATTCGAAACGACGCATTGCACTTTGCGCACCAGTTCTGCGCAGGGAAACTTAATGCCGTTAACGAAGGCGGCATTAAAGTCGTCACCGAAGGTACCGCCAGTTTATCCATGGCCGTAACGTTATTTTGCGCGCAGAATTTACCGTAAACTGGCATTTTGTATCCATAAACCTCCGACCGACTCAAATTATTCATTTCGACGGCTCCGCTCATTTTCATTACGTCATTGGCGAACGGCTCCTGAAGGAATTTGTTGGTCGGGAGAAAAGCACTGGGGATGGTCGATGACGTCACGGGTGACGTCAGCGGGCCCGACGATTGGGGTAAAAGGGTTAATCCGACGGGTAATGAATAAATCGGCTTCAATGTTGCTCCCACGACGTCTATTTTTTTATTTACCTTTTTAAACGCCGATCCCCATTGATCTCCACGTTGCAATTTGTTGCCGTTGTTGTCGCTCGATGTCGCCACCGGTCCGCACGGATCGTTTTCGTCAGTGTCGCGCTTGTATTTGGTTTCGGTTTCGCTTTTTCTTTTTTTTTTATTACTCGTTTCGCTATGGCTCGAGCAACTGAGGAAATCGATCGTGAAGCCGCTCGACATCTTTTTCGCGGTGTTGGTCGTGGTTTTTGGACTTGCCGAGCGAGGGCGCATTTCGGGTACCGTGTTACGTCTTTGCTCGCATCTGTAAGCCACGTGCGATGCGCAGGAGTTGGGGAAAGTGAAACAGTCCGAGCAGAACGGGCAAGTGAATTTACCGTCACCTGGTGGCGAATTGGTGAAATTTAATTAATTTTTTTTTTTTAATTTATATTGATTTACCTTTGAATAGGAATGTGTTCGGTGAGGATATTCCGAGTGCGCGCGCAACTTCGGTTCCGTACCAAACTAGTAATTCTTCGTCCGTTTTGACGTGACGGGTCGTACGGAAGAAAAGTCGGCCTTCGTGAGCTACGATTTCCAGGTTTTGTTCGTGCTCGTCTCGCGCCGATTGAACGTGTAACATCCATTCGCAATAGATGTCGCTCACTTCGCTTTTGCGCAGATCGACCTGGAATCGAAAGTTAAGCAAGATAAATCGAAACTTAAGTTGAAATCTATTAATATGTAACAAAAATATATTTTAAAACTATTTTATATGCAAAATTTAAATAAACGTGACTTACTTTAGTGAATAATTTAATTGAAAAAAAAAATTAAAAATTAAAATAAAAAAAAATTAAAAATTATTTTTTAACAATTATGTTAATTTTGAAAAATTAAAAAAATAGCAATGCCAAACCCTGAATATCACCACAAACCTTTAAAACTTGACACGAATTTCTCACATCCCCACACCTCAACCCTATCAACACCAACGGATCGAGCGAGCCCAAATTGCCCGATGGAACTGGTCCAACCACCAAATCTGGTGGCAAATCGCATTGTGACATCACACTTAACATCGACTCGACCATCTTCAAACTCTGAAAAAAATAAGAAAAAATTTTAACTAAAAAAAAAAAAAAAAAAAAAAGAGAAAATGGCCACTTTTTACAATTCCCTAAAATGGAATTGGGATATCAACAACATGAGTGCAGATGTAAATGTAATTTCGAATTGAGCTATTAGAAAGGCAGTGGATGGCCCTAAGCTTGATGGACTGGAGCGTCGTTACGTCGCGAGTTGATGTATTATTTATGCGCGCAAATGAGTGGCGCCCTCTATCGCCTTCTTTTCGCCTCTAGTAGTGCAGCCATTTGCTCGAGTACCCATAAATTGGGATCCGATGCTTAAGGGGTTGCATAAACACGACGTGTTTCGCACTTACGCATCACATCGAGCGCACACATTTGTGTCGCCGTCTTGTGCCATATCCGTCTGCTTTCGCTTTTCCTTTTTTATTTATTTATTTATTTATTTTCAACCGTTTTATTTCTCTTGTTTGTTGATAATTCATTAGAAATTTGAATTTTGTACAATTTTTAATAAAATTTTTGGAATTATTAGGAAAAAAGTGCAAAAGAAATCAAATTTAATTAATTAATGCACATTTGGCATACTGATGGCCAATCTAGAAACTGTCATTGTTTTATTATTGTTTTTTTATATTAAAAATTGCATAAAATGTCTTCTAACAGACTTGTGCGCAAGCAATTCTTAGCTAAAGGGTGGGATATGCTAGATGCTGGTTAATCGATGCACCAAGATGGAAGGACTTATGCTCGTGAAGGACTAAGTGATTAGTCTCTAAAGAAGCTGGTATCCCGACTAAGCGACCTAGGCCTAGTTGCAGTGCCCGGTTGCGTCTACTCTATTCTCCGGCGTTCAATGCTGAACCAAGGTTCAGCTATGTACTGGAGTTGCAAGCTAAAACCAATAAGCCAAAAATAGGTCTAGGGTTAGTGATTAGTGTTAAAGCCCAGAAAAGGCCTATTGAAAGGCTAGGCCTAACAACCGTTGAGCCCAATAAAGGCTTAATCCAGTTAAGAGCCAAAGAACCACAACCTGCTACTGTGAGAATCTTTATTCTAATTACAATCTAATAAAAACAACTTCATACTTGTTTAATATGCAACAAAGGTGTGATAAAAAACATAGAACGTGCTAAAAGGCTTAACATAAGAATACAAATAAGCCTATATTAGGCCTGAACAATTCTGTTCATACTAAGCAACAGAAAAGTACTGAAGTTGACTTCAGTTCTTATTAAGAACATATTGAAGTCTTTTTAAAAAACAAATACAGTTAATTATAGTCTTTAATCATTTTTCAAACTACTTTGCATTTAATCATTTAGAAAGTAAGCAAAGTAATTACCTCTGTAGATCAATAACTCTGTTCAAGCATAAAATGATTGGGATTTTCTAAAGACAACCATTAGTTTTAAACAATGAATTCTCCAAATATAACTCATTATTTGCATTCTATATTTGTTTTTACAGTTTTAAGTTTTCATTGAATGATTTTGAAATATATTCTACTTGGTATTGCTTTTAATCTGGTTTCAAAGACTGCATAAATAATGATATTGAATAAATGTTTTTTGTCATTTCATTTATATACAATTATCATTAATTCAAAATTATACAAAAAAGAATTTTTTAGTTACTGAACTTTGCAGTAGGATCGAAGTCTTATGGATATTAATGGGAGAATTAATTTCTATGCAGAGAATTAATTACCTTCAATAAGACCCACTGATTATTTTCTTGCAGATATTCACTTGGATCACATACAAGTAGATATATTTAAGATTTGACATTTAGTTCATGCTCTTTTAAGCTAGTTTCACACTTGTGTTCACACTAGACGTAACATAACGTAACAACTTACGTCCAACCAATCATATGATTTCAATGTACTGTGACTTCGGTGTGGGAACCCACCTTTAGTATTATCATCAACAGATGCAGATTGACCATAGGATAATCTGATTAAAGCTGATTGACTTCAACAAAAGCCACTACTTTATATGTAGACCTACTTAGCCCAGTAAACAAGTGTAAATTTGGTCCTGACTATTTAGTAAAGAATATCATTTTTATTTTTAATACATAAAAATACTATTAGATAAATGCATGAAATAAACTTTATTCTAATTGACTAAAACAAATTGAAAAAGTTCACTAATCAATGTCTTGGCTCTTTCTTGGATGTCTTTAGATCATCAATACTTCAATGCTGTACTTACAGCTACTATTAAAATGGCAATTAGTCATAAAAGTTACCCAGAATCCAAAATCCGACCTTAAATAACCAATCAACCAACCATTTCCTCAGTCAAATAACTGCGGTCAAACCCCTGGATCAACTGGACATTTTTAACAATGCGATTACAGCAACAACAATCCCAATGGTTACTTACATTGTCCTTGACCTCAATAACAGCATTTGAAACAATAACTACTTTCAAGAAACACATCAAAAGAAATAATTTTAATGTTAGCCTCGTTTTGAAATCAGTCGACAAAAGCTGCTTCACTTATTCACGCCGTACTTGACAAATTCTTGTTTTCTTTTCTTCGAGATAAAAGCATAAACAGTTTGTCTGACATCTTTTTTCATTGTTGCTGTCTCTTTTATCTTATCTTTCTCGATTTATGTCTGGTAACAAAACAAACGTATATTTTGTGTCGTCGACTTAAAATTAGTAAAAGCAAAAATGGAAATATTCAAATCTCTCCATTCCTTATTTTGGGTATTAAAAGATTGAAATATAAAAACTGAAGATCGAACTTCATTGTGATTCAGCATTCGATGCGCAAATGTAGGCAACCATATCGATGCGCATGCGCGTTTATTCATTTTTTTACACTTGGAAAAAAACATTTTTTTTTCTTCGATTCCAATTTCCGTTACATATGTTTGATTGAGTGACCTTTTTCTACGATTTGAAGTTCGTGCGCCATCTTGCGGAGAAATAAAAATTTTAAAAACGGCATAAATATTGCCATTGTTGCTCGGGAAAGGAGGGGGAGGGGAGAAATGGGGGGGAAAAACGATTGAATTTGTTCGTTTTGCACATGCGCGTTTAGTATTAAAATAAAATATTTAATTATAAACATTATAACAGTCACATTGCTGCAATCACAATGTAATATGCACATTATAACAGTCACATTGTAACACTCACATTGCTGCAATCACAATGTGATATGCATTAAGGAGTCGGACAACCTCGATCTGTCCGACTTTTCATCAGAAAAAAAAATTTCTTTTTAAGAAATTTCCCATTTAAAAAAAACTGATAAGAAAAGAAAAATTAAAAAATTCAGTCGAATGAACAAATGCAATGTCCCTTTGTTTCATAATTTCCAAAAGAAAAAAATTTCCACCATTGATTATCAATCACACACACGTTTTTACGATCCAACCTGACAAAAAATAAATTTTGAAAAAAATACAAAAAAAAAAAACCATTTCCACAATAGGACTATTATCAACCGCACCATTGAAAAACGCGCATGCGCCATTCACGCAATAAAGATGGCGTCGAGCGATAGCAGTCGAAAATTGTTTTCCAATTCAAAATTGCTGCCTTCAAATTGCAACCATTTGGAAACATCTTCTTTCAACATGACAACTTTGCCTGCAGCTTCCCTCCACTTTTCCCATCATCCCCTGCGTCAATAATACTTTCGCTTCCTCCCCCCTGCAGCACTGGGCGCTGGGACAACCCCGCGGCACGCGTCGGACTGTAAGATTTATGTAGGTGGTCGGTCGAGGTCGCTATTGCCATATTCGTCAGATGCACTTTTCTAATGTCTAATGGGCGGGGTGATGAATAAAAACGGGAAGAGCCACTTAGTAGATTAAGCCACCCCTCAGCTTCCATACATTTCTCCTTCTGCTCGTTCGGCTAAAACCAGACGTTAATAGACGACTAAAATGTACTTTTTTTACTGGGTTTTGGGTTTGGAATGAAACTAATTATGGTAATTTGAGTTTTTTGGTTTTAGTTTTTGGAATTTTTTTAAAAGTTTAAGTTTTGAGTTGGACGGAGATTTCGTTTGGGTCGTGCCGGGCTCGGTGGGTCGGATGCGGGGAAGTAGAATGGAAATTTACGTAGAAGTGATTTAATGAGTGGAAGTTTAGAAATAATTTTTTTTTAAATTTTTTTTTAGGTATTAAATGTTTGAATTGATATTGAATTATGTAGATTTGTGTAAATTTATGTTAATTTTATTTTTTTAAATTAGACTTTGTTAATTTTTTTTAAATGCGGTAATTTATTTTTACCGTTGCCGAGTTTGATGCGTGGGTTGCGGCAGAAAAAGAATGAAATCTCCGTTTAAAATTAAAATTAGATTACACGTGATTAATCATTTAAAAAATTATAACAACATTTATTAAACTCTTAAAACAAATTTACGTATCAAATAACTCAAAACTTAACATTATTTTTATTCAAAAATATTTCTTAAAAAGTACGACAATTTATTTCAACATAAGCCGCACTCAACGCACCAAATGCGGCATAGAAAACCCGAAACCTCCGTACAATTTTTGCGACCTGAAAAGAGGTCATGAAAATGTCACTGGGGGTGTTGTAGGGGCCCTGGGGGCGGTTTACATATTGGGTCGTGTAACACAATCTTTGCTGTCACGGATCTGTTGATGGCGTGTGAAATAGATTCGGCCATCGATTTGCGTCGTGCGCCTCGCGATCCCCAGAGGCGCTCGCAGAGCCACGTGTCCGACGACGCGAAGTGGTGTCGAGCTAAAACGAGTTTTGCTCGCCCAATGACCGGTCTATAAGGCGGCAATTTGGCCCAAAGGCCGCAAAACTCGCTCTCGGCGCAAAACAATCACGCCCGATGCGCAATGCCATTAAAGTTGGAAAATGTGTGCGCAGATGCACTCATCACAAATCCCACATGTTACAACATCAATCCCATACACATCGACTCAAATCGAAAAGCCACTACCAATTTCAGCAACTCGTAAACACTCGCTAACACCACACACACTATTCAATGACATACGGAAACCCGTGGGTCACAATTGCATTTCGAGTTTGATTTTTTAAAGCACTTTTTTATGAGTTTTGAGGGATTTTTAAAAAAAAGTTTCTAGTTTGTTTTTGAACTGAAAATGATTACTTTGGTGTGGATTTTACGTTCTGTGATTTAATTCAAGTGAAAATAGCGTTTTGAATAAGATGGAAGTTTTAGACGGTAATTTGTGTTTTTTAGGCCGCATTCGATGCATCTCATCCGGCATGTGAAAATTTTAATTTCCGTAAAACAATATTTTTTTTAATTTGTAGGAATTTCAAAATATTTTAATAATTTGATGTGTAAATCAGTTTTAGGATTGTATAAAAATATTATAAAATTTTTTTTGATATTAACTTTTAGAAAAATTATTTAAATACGTGAAATTTTATTCAGACGGAGATTTTAAGTTTTACATGCCGCGCTTGCTGGACCCAACCCGGCAAAAGTAAGTGTAGATTCCCGTATAAAAATATTTAAATATTTAAAAAAATAATTTAGATTTAAAATAAATTTTATGCAATTCTAAGCATTCAAACCACTTTAAAAATCTTATAAAAACTCATTGTTAATCCTATATCAATATAAATAATTAATTAAGACGCGATTAAGATTTTATCCGGAGATTCTCTCTGCGGAATCAGATGCACCGAACTCGGCAACAACCAAATCCCAATTTCCGTAGAAAAAAAACGTTCATTCCTCTATTTATTTACTCGGACCTAAAACTCAAACTCCCAAAGTAATCACCAAATTCGTAACGCAATTCGCACACTTTGCCTTATTCATAAGGGCCCCAGTAATCATCTTATCAGCACAAATAAATTGGGTTCGGATTAACACGGACGAGTCCATAAACCAACAAAACTTCCCTATGGGATATCGCGAGCAAAAATACGGTAATTGCGCATGCGCAATACTTCTTATCGTGCGAAACGACTTATAGATCAGAGGAAAAAACTCGTAAATTACAAGATTCTTAAAGGCACATTCGGACCAACGACCGCATGGAAATATCAAGGGAAACTTTAATTAACAAATTTTGACGGAAATTTGAATTTTTCATGCCGCATTTGACCCAACGCATGCGGCGCGAATAAAAATAAATTTCCGTATGAAAATAAAATTGGAACTTATAAAATATAATTAATTATAATATTTTTTTTAACATTTTTTGATTTGAAAAATTTTATTTTAACTTTTTTTAACTGAAAATTATTCAGAAAGTATATTTTAATTATAATAAAAATTTTATACGGAGATTTGAATCTCCTGCCGCATTCGACGCACCAACCACGGCATTAATGAAGAGTGATTTCCGTGTAAAACCAAATTAACATAAATTATAAAAATTTACATAAATTTAAATGACTCATACTCATAAATAATCCTTATAAAACCTATAGACTTAAATAAAAACATATTCTCGAATAAAAACAAATAAATATTTTAATTACTCGTAATTAAAATTATTGACGTAAAATTTAAATTTGTCTGCCGCAATCGATGCACCAAACCCGGCATAAGAATACATCAAATTCCCGTCCAAATAAAAATTATTTAAAAATGAATCCACTTTCCAGCAGAAAAAAAAATTAATTAGAAAAGATGTGATAAAGGATTGAAAGTGTTGTATTTAGTACAGAAATGATGTGTCGTTGTGTCATATGTCTGTTATCAAATTGCGCACGGTAGAGGTTGAGAAGTTAATTGACGTAAACGTAAATCAGTCACGATAAAGATGGAGGACGGCACGTGACACACCAGGTAATGGGGTCTAATCAGCAAATAGGGGATTAGAGAACGTAAATCCCATACTCTGATAAAGTAACGGGCAATGGGAAAATGTGGGATTTTCCTTCTTTTATATCCAAAAAAAAAAGAAAAAAAAAACAAATTTTAATTAAGATTTTCTCGCGATTGACTTTTTATGGCACTTTTTGGCCGGGAAATTGCCTTTTTCCAACTCAAAATTGCCTTTTTTCGATATAATTAAACCCTGGGTATTTTAAACCCTTAAAATAATTCATTCAACGTGTTCCTTTGAATTATGTGATCGATGCATTGCAATGGGCCCAATGGGAAAAATTGAAAATAAATTCGAAAAAAATTTTTTTTAGTAATAAAAAATTATTCTACCTAAAAATATGTAAATTGTCACTAACAACATGCAAAACTAACAACAAAAATCTACACATAAAAATTTGCATAATTAAATCCGGGTAAATTTTCGACGGAGATTTTCAAATTCCTCTTGCCGGACACGACGCATCAAACCCGGCAAAGCCGAAACCAAATCACCGTATAAAAATCCCAAATTCCCGAAATTCAAATAAGCAAATCAAAGTTAAAAATAAACATAAAAAAATACAAAAACTTACTTTTTCGTGATTTTCGAAGCTCGGATGAGCAAAAAAACTCGTGTGAATCGCAGCCGCAGCCAACGATCGTCTGTTTCCACATGCGCGGAGATGCGAAATCCTCAGTTTCCTCATTTCGCCCCGCCCAATGACGTCACAAGCACCCGTGACGCAACAATACTCAATATTGTAGCACTTAAAAACAATGGAAACACAAACAAGAGAAATTTAAATTCAAATAGGAATTAAAATGTAAAACGCAAAATATAAACAAAGAAAAGCGCTTCGTGTTACTCGCGTTAATTTCTTCAGCGATGCGTTAAGTCGGGTACCGCGTTTACCGAGCATATGCCCCGGCCGCATCTATTCATCAGACGGTCGCACAATGTCCTCGTAGCCACGAGCCATCTGTCAGGTCGACTCCCCCCTGCAGTGTCTCGCGTCTGCTCGAGCAAAATCGAATTAGGGTTTAATGTCAGCTTAATAGAATCGACCGAGTCTGGATTTATTACGCATTTAGAAATACCCCCTAAAATACTTTTTTTTTACAATTTTTTGCGTGGAATAAAATTTTTTTAAGTGGGGTAGATTGGGGGAGGGGATTTTGAGTACGTGAATTTTAGACGAGGTTTTTGAGATTTTCATGCCGTGTTTGGTGCGCTGGATACGGCATGAGCGGAAAAGGATTTACGTTGGATTAAAAAATATTTTTTTTTTGCAAATGAAAAGAATTGATTTTAGCTCAAAATAGTGTCAAAATGTTTTTTTTTTGTTTAAAACTTTATATTCAAAATTTTTTTTTATTTCATTTGCATACGTCCCCTTTTTGGATGAGAAACGGATGCTTCTCTGCTTAACATTCACCATAAAAAGATTTTTTTTTCTTGAAAAACTTCCAAAACGGATGTGGCAAATTGCATTAAATTTTTTTTTTTCTAAAGATTTTTACACATTCCACATTTTCCTCGACCCCTTTTGTCGGATTCCGCATGTCACGGACGCATTAAGCCAAGGTGATACCGCACTTAACCCTAAAATCCATTAACAACCTGCGCGCCATCAGCCATTTTCGAGGGCCCCAAACTAGCACTTCCGGTTTGCCCAGACCCCTATTATTTTCCAAACATCAAATACAACTCTCGAGGTTGATGCCCCTGCATTTTCAAGGGTCTGACTAAACCGGAAATGACAGATTTACACCCTCAAAGTGGCGTTTCCGTGCTGCGTTACAATTGGCTTTTTGTAGTCTTATTTACCTGCCCACATGAATTACGCACATTTGACACGTGACATGTGCTGACTAACTGCCCCCACCCTTCTCCGCTCTTCTACCACAAACCACTTTGACAACTCCCCCATGCTCGAATCTCTAGGGTTTCCCTCGACAGACGGCGCAGTTGCCGTCGGCCAGTGACATATGGACGTCCATTGGCGCCCTCCCACAATGGAAGCCAGTCGTGATAATCACCTTAAAGTACCATTACAGAGTCACTTGCATTTCCCTATGGAACAACCTAATGAAAGAATAGCAAAGAAAAAAGAAAAACACTATGCCCCTATCGGCAAATCGCGAAATGATTCAATGACATCTGGTACTGACAAATATCTTAGTTTTATTACGTGAAACGTCACTTCATTTTCTACCACTTCCGGGTGTGATAATAAAAATTAAATTTTAAAAATTTAAATTAGATTACTGGTCATTGGTAATTACAAATTTTCAAGCACCTGCCTAAACTGGAAGTGTTATTTTAGACCACCAGAAGTTGAATGAAATTGTTAAGTTTCATCTCTGAGAGGATTTTGAAGAGTTAAAAAATGCCTCTTCCGCTTTGTTTTAAGATCTAATATTTTAAGGACACCAACTACATGACCAACACTAAATCCATGGATAATCATAAGTTTCTAACTAAACCGGAAGTGCCATTTAAAACTCCTCGAAATTGCAATAAATGCAAAATTTTGCTTCTTGTAGCAATTTCGAGTGGTGCTAAATAGCACTTCCGGTTTATTTTCAAACCCCAAATTTTAGGATTAGCAACTACATATATTCTACTTACTGAATCTATAATTCAGAAACTCTTAATCTAACCGGAAGTATTATTTATTTAACTCTGAAAATCGCATTTTAATTAATGACAATCACAATTATGACACTTTTTTTTTTGTTTTCAAAATGTCTTTCTTTTATTTATTTAACAGAATTTTTATCTGTGTGAGAATAAAAGCGATTTTGAAGGCTGTGACATTTTCCCGCCTTTAATCTCGCATTTTCACGCTACAACGCATTCGACGGTTGAAAAATAATAATAAAAAAAGAGAAAATCTGTTAAGTTTGAAATACGATTTAGCAAAAAGAGAAGAGACAGAGAGAAAAGAGCATTAAATACTTTTCTTTCACGTTTCTCAGTGCGAAAAAACAGAAAATTAATTTAACTTTAACACTATTGAACGAATCAGGATTCGTTTTCTGCTTCGCGGGTTCACCATCAACCGATCGGCCGCCTACGCGTGGATGAATGCGGAGAAGTCCTTGTACAGGGCCGGCATCGCTCGACCAAATCCACTTAAGTTCTTTATTTGATCGGCACATTGGCAAAATTTGCATGAGAAACATGATTCTCAATACGATTTATGCACATGCACTAACGTTTCCAAATTTCTTTGTGTTTTTTTTTCTTTTATTTACTTACGATTTCTTTTGAATTTAATATTTTTAGTTTTTATTTATTTTTTCAATCGACGGAGATCTCAGTTTGCTCGTGCCGCTTTCGATGCATCAATAACGGCATCACTTGAACGTGATTTTCATAGAAATTTTTTAAAAAAATAAAAAAATATTTGCATAAATTTAAATAATTTTATGTATAAAACTAAGTTAAATAGTTAAAAAATAATAAAAAAAATTTTAGTGTAAATTATTGAAAAAATTATTCACTAAACAAAAAATTAAAATTGTACGAAGATTTTAAGTTTTTCATGCCGAATTTGCCCACCCGAACACGGCCACATCAAAACAAAATTTCCGTACTAAAAAAAGTTTTTTTTAATTTGAAAATATGTATAAAACCAATTAAATCGATATGAAATATTTAAGAAAAAAACTTTAAAAACTTTTATTATAATTTTTCTCGCATAAATTACCGAAAAACCATTAATTACGCGGTACGAAAATTTTAGACGTAAAATCCGATTTCCACCTGCCGCATCCACCGCACCAAACACGGCACAAGAAACCGGCAAAACCCATCACAAAATATTTTTTTTCAAAAATTCAAAATCCCACCAATCAAAGTAGAGAAAAGTATCTTTGAACAGCCAAATTGCCACAATTACCCAAAACGACACATTCATGATGGCGAATGGAGCCCGAAAATATCCTTATCAAAGTGGAAGCACAAGAAGTTAAAATGGCGGCCGCCAATATTTTACGAGCACTTCCGTCGACGAATTTCATCGTATCAAAACAGTTTGATGGTAAATTACGTCAATTAGACTGGGGTTTTGGGTGTCGTCAAGACGTCGTCGCGCCTTAATCACGAAAAACTCGAGTATCAAACTCGAGATAGGACAAATCCCGCGAGACAAAACCCAAGGAATCGTTCAGCAGATTGGAAAGAATTGAGTGTTTCCTTCGAGCATCTGAGACGATCGCGCAGGCGGATCTTTTCTCGTCAACTCGCTAAACATCTTCATTTGTATTCATAAGTGTCAGCGCCGTTTGAATTTGCAATCGGTTTCGCTCTTTCGTGACAACATGCCATATCCGGCGGCAAAGTGCCGACTTCTTTACTTGAGAACTCCATTTTTATACTTTTTTTCCTTTTATTTCTTTCAAATTACTTATTTTTGTGGGCGTGGTGGGGATGGAGATGGAAATGGAAGTTTTAAAAGTGGAAATGAAGTGGAAATTCTGTGCGAAAACTTTGAAAAATGCAAACATTTTTTTATTTAAAGTTTTTTATAGCGATTTCAAGTGGCATAAAACGGATTTCCGGTTGAATGGAAAAATCGACTTTTAATAAAGCAAATTTAAATTCGTTTTAATAAACCGGAAATGCTATTTTAGACCATTCAAATGTGCATTGCCGAGTTTTATTATCAAACCAATTTCAAGCGTTTAAAAATACCATTTCCGGTTTGATTATAAACTTAAAATTTTAAGAGCACCAACTACCCGACTGGTACTAATAATCCAGAAAGTTTCAGATCTTCAACTCTACCGGAAGTGTCATTTAAAACCCCTCCAAATTGCACCAAACTGAAAAATTTACATTACAAAGCGATTTAGAGGGCTCAAAAATACCACTTCCGGTTTAATCAAAAACCTACAACTTCAAAACCACCAACCCCACCACTAATACTAACAAACCCCAAAATTTCAAGTCCCTAATCAAACCGAAAATACCTTTAAAAACCCTTCCGAATCGCAAAAAAAAAATCGCAAAATTCCATCCTGAGGCAATTTGGAGCGCTTTTAAACAACACTTCCGGTTCACAAACCTCCCCTCCAACACTAAAACCACCAACCTTATGACCACTACTAAAAATCCCGAAAATTTAAAATTCCCAACTAAACCGGAAATACGTGTAATAAGCCTGCGAAATTGCAAAATTTCCAAATCCCCGCAACCCGAATAAGATGAAATCAATAATTCCCCGCCCCCTTATGCCGACACATAAACGCGCAATAAGTTTTGCCATTTGATAACTGTTGTGTGTTAGGCCTATCGTAAGCTGCAGACGGCATTTAAAATTAATTCCGTGCGACTTACCTCGCACTGATCCAGATTGATCACTTTAAGTTGCTTCAACAACTTCTTGAATTTTACATGAACCAACGAATGGCAACTCGTTATACGATCCATTACGATGCGATCTTATATTTTTAATATTTTTTTTTTGTCTTTAAAACGACAATAATTTTATGTTAAATGAGCAGATTCGTATTGTCTTTCGCAACTCGCGTCGTCGAATCGCTTAATTTGTCGATTCAACGAAATTTTCTTCTTCGCAGAAAACGTCGGACGTGTCTGAATTGACACTTTGCAATTTATTTCCTCGTCTGATCGTGACTAACACGTTTTTATGCTTCCATATAAAAGTCGTGAAGATCTACCAATTTTTTTTTTTTTTTTTTTTTTTTTTTTGTTCAAGTTATGCAGAGTTTTTGCAGAGTTTTTGCAAAGGCGAATGTGACTGGAAATGGAGGTAAAAGTGAGTTTTTTTTTTTTGGTTGAAAAGCATGAAAAGTGAGTCGAAAATTGCTGTTGAAGATAGTGTTTGCAGGTTTTTAAGGGTGTTGTGATAATGTGTGAAAATGGTATTAAAGTTTGTATTTTTTTGGTTATTGCAATAAGATTGCAAAGATGAAATAAATGTGTGAAAAGTTGCAAAAGTTTTCAATTTAAAGATTTATAAAATTTGCAAGTTTAGAAAAAAAATGCATGAAATATGCAGATTTGAAATACCTAAAAAAGTAATTAAAATGTTGCATAAAATTTGCAAGTTTTATTAAAAATGTCCTGCACAGTCAGTTAAATTTATAAATAAAAAACTGCATTAAAAATTTGCAAATTTTTTTCAAAACTACATTGCAAAAAAAAATTGCAAAAAATTGCAAAAAATTCATTCAATCCAAAAAAAATACAAAAAACAACCAAAACTAAAAAAAATGCAACAAAATATACCAACACCAACTCAAACAAAAAAATGCACCAAAAAAATCTGCAAATTCTTAAAATGCAAATTCCACAAAATAAAACTTTACAACCATTGAAAAACTATCCCCACCTCCCCCCTGCTTCTAACTAAAAATTAAAAAAAATTAATTTCCCTACTACCCCCCCCCCCATTCCCAAAAAACATGCAAAGTAGCAAAAAGTAAGTTAACCTAAAACTGCATTAAAATTATATTAAAAATTGCATTTAAAAATGAGCAGAAAATAAACATTTGCATTTGATGATTTACGGGAAAAGGAGGGGGAGGGGAGGATGGTTCGAAACGAGAGTAATTGCATCATGGGATAGGAATTTCCATTGGAGGGGTTACGTTAAGCCGCGCGACGAGGCGACGAGGGTTTGCAATTTAATTTGCACTAATCAAAAGGAATTCGCTTGTTTTCTGTCAGCAGCTGCTTGCAAGTTGCAACTCGACTTACACCGTCCCCCAACAGTCCCTAATGCCGCATGATGGGCATGCGAAAGGCGATAACTGAATACGCAACAACTTGCGACGAACGTCGTTATACAAATGTCTACTTGAATCAATTGCAAAATGGAAATTTTAGGAATTTTTTATGCATTTTTGTGTTGTTCGATTTGTTTTGAAAAATATTTAAAAATGTCATAGAAATTGCATAAATTTGCATTGTTTCAAAATTTTTTTTTTTTTTTGCAAAATATAAATTGTGGACTCGTTTGGTTGTGCAAGAAATTTGCATAAAGTTTAAAATTAAATTTTTTTTATGCAATAAAATTTGCATTTTTATTTAAATATTAAAATTAATTTTTTGCTGTAAAATTTGAATATAGAAAACTTGCAAAACTTGAAAAATTCTATAACAATGCATAAAATAACTTGCAAATAATGCATAAAAAATATTGCAAATTTTTAAAACAATATCAATCAACAAAAAATAAATTGCAAAGTTTAAAAACTTGCAAAACTTGCAAACAATGCATAAAATAACTTGCAAAAATTAAAAAAAACAATGTCAATCCACAAAAAAATAAATTGCAAATCTTAAAAACTTGCAAAACTTGAAAACAATGCAAAAAATGACTTGCAAATAATGCATAAAAAATGTTGCAAACTTTTAAAACAATGTCAATCAACAAAAAAAATAAATTGCAAAGCTTAAAAACTTGCAAAACTCACAAACAATGCATAAAATAACTTGCAAAAGTTAAAAAATTCTAAAACAATGCATAAAATAACTAGCAAATAATGCATAAAAAAATATTGCAAACTTTTAAAACAATATCAATCAACAAAAAAATAAATTGCAAACCTTAAAAACATGCAAACAATGCATAAAACCAATTGCAAAACTCACAAAACAATGCAAAACCTTTTTTTAAAAAAAATCAAAACAATAAACAAACATTTAAAACAAACAATACTAAAACTTGCAAAACATCCAAAACAATGCTAAAAACAAGCTGCAAAAAAGCAAAAAAAACCCTAAAATAAATTTAAAAAAGAATAAAAAAATAAGAAAAAAAAACATAAAATATACTTGGTTCTTTGTCATAGTAAATCGGTTGCACATTTCTATTTTGGTCGTTGAGAATAAGTTATAGTTGACTGTTTGTCGTTTCTCGGTCTCATGCATATGAAGTCCGTTCCATGATCAAATTTGGCGTTTCAACCTGCGTTTGGTGGCCCATTTTGATGGCCACTTCCCCTCGCTCGTTCAGACGGATGCTTATTCAAATAGATCCACTTTATGCCTAATTTCTGTCGTATTTCGTCCCGAAACGCCCTCTACGGTCACGCCGAGTGAACAGTACAAATTCATATTTTAAAATTTTTATTTTTCAACATTTGCAAGTCCAATAGACACAAATGTTGAAATTCAACAATAAGATTGCAATAAAACATTTGTAAATAAAATAAAATTTTTTTTAGACTTTTAATAATAAACTATAAATCAATGGATTTTAAAAAAATCGAAAAAAATCGTTATTTTTGACCTCGCACTTTGGATTTAATCGCATTCGGACAAAGATAGACATATTTACTCAACTTAAATAAAAAAATAACAACTAAAAAACATTATTGATGACACTTAATCCCATAAAATCAATCTACTAAATCCAGTATTTATAAAAACAAAAAAATCATTTCGGCTACGGAAGCCGCCGCGACCAATTAAAATCCGAAAAAAATGAAAAAAAATTTAAAAAAAAAATTATTTTTTAAATTAACAAAAAAAAAATATTTTTTTATATTTAAAATAATTTTTAAATAATTTTTAAATAATTTTTATATTTTTTTTAAGATTAATGAATCAGTTGTCATCTGATATTCAGTATTCCCCATGTAAAACCATTTGAGTAATAAAATATTTTTAAATCGTTGACATTAATTGCTTGACACCTCGTGGCTCCCCCATGGAATTTTTTTTTGTTATAAAAAAAGGAAAATTTAAAAAATCATTTATTTGTAAGTCACGTGCAATTTTAACCGCACGGTCAAACAAGGCCGAATACGAGCGAATCGCGCCATCTGTCGACGACGTTGTAAGGGAAAAGCGCATATGTAGTTTGTGGTGAGAAATCTGGTCGATGTGCTTCGATAAACTGCACAACACGAGAGTTATAAAGGGGATAAAGAGAAGGGAAAAACCCCTACGAATAAATTAAGAGATGAATCACGAGATTAATGTTGATTGCGACTTAATAAGATTTTTATTTATCAAATAATAAACAATAATTCGCTTTATTAATTCAACCCTTCTTTTAACTATCTAAAAACACGAAAATGTGAATAAAATTATATTAAAATTGTTAAAAAAAAATTATTTAAATTTTATAAAAATTTTTTAATAATTTTTTTAATTTAAAAAAAAAATTTTTTCTATTAAAATTGTATTTAAAAATGGTTGAAATAATATTTTTATTATTTTTCATCGTTAATTTTAATCAAATTATAATCTAAACTCAATTAGTTAAGTTGTAAAACCGCCTTTCAGCCATTTTGTTAAAGGGGGGAGGGGGGAAAAAACATGGTGGGACAATGACGTGGCACCAGGGGTCGTTAAACGAGATTTCTTATCGTGGGAAATACAAAAATGTGCTTTAATATCGCAGGGGATTCAGTTAATTAATCTCCCCAACACGACGTGTTTCCAAACCTCGAATTGGTGTTTCGAATTAAATTTGTTTTTTTTTTTTAAATAAATTAAACATTAAAAAAAGTAAATAAAAGCAAGAAAAATTTTAAATTCATCAATCAAAATACACGTTTAAAATAACGTCATGTCCGTTGAGACTCGATTTGTTTTCCTTCCGAGTCATTTATCATCGTTTTCCGTTGGGAGTTTTCAGTTTAATTTGAATGAATTGCAAAAAACCGCCACCAGTTGACGTTTGACACGAGGCGTTTTGGGATTTTAATTCAAATCGCGATCCAAAAAATGGCTGCTTTCTAATTGAACGAACATTACTTTGTTGTGATTAACCCGAGATCAAGTTTGGATCACGTTTAGATCAAGTCTGGATCAAGATTGGATCAAGATCCTGGTTGGTGCCCCAACTGCGCATCTAAAAAGGTAGGGCTAATTCACTCCTGCATTCATTGAACGCACTTTTTAGAAGTTTTGAACGACCAGTGCTAAGAGTGCGTGGCCCAATTTTGAACGCAGCCAATGAAGTGATTGAATATTTTGAATTTTGCAAGTTTTTTTTTTTTTATTTTTACATTAAAATAGAATAAATGTTACAAACGTCGTCTGGTGATGTGGTCGTAGAGCACCAACTGGATGTAATTTGGTGAACTAAGAACAGTTCGCACCGAACTGTCGCCAGGTGACGTTCCCTGCAAATGGCGGGAAAATTTAAATTAATTTTTAAAATTTTTAATGATTTTTTTTATAAATTAACAAACCCGTGGATCGACGTCTAGAATTTTACGGTCGAGTCTGTTACGGAAATATAAAGTCGTAACATCGGTTGAGACAATCTCGAAATTAGGACTTGGTTTACCATAGACATTTTGCGATTCCCAATTGTAATAACTGGAATTAAATAAAATT
>JAQFZU010000150.1:0-44311 GCA_034696185.1 Henia vesuviana | reverse complement strand
AAACACAAAGGCAAATAACAAATAATAAAGTTAAAAAAGATAAATTTTATATAAAGTTTATATAAATTTTTAACAAACGTCAACTGTTTCGGAGTATCCACATATTTTTTGGTGAATATATATTCTAATGCCGTAAAACATTTTATTTAGAGACGATCGTAAGTTACTCAATTGCCTTGACCTATTCGCCATTCTGCTGTTTACCAATAGCAAACAAACCCTAAGTGGTATCGACTTTTATTAAATGATTACATAAATAGAACATATTGTTATTTATAAATTTTTAAAGAATTCTTTGAATAATGTTAAACTATTGATTAGTGCACAATGGCAGTAATTAAAAGTGTCTCGTTCAACCTGAGAAAGCCTTAAATTTAAAGCTATTAGCCATCAAGCAAAATGCATGACAGCAAAGCAACCGTAAACTGAGGCAAAACTTGGTTCTTGAATCAACAAAACTTTGTAATTAAAAAGGTGGGAAGAAGAGAAAAGAGTGTAAAAGAAAGAAACGGCAGTTGCTAACTAATTAAATCTCGCAATCGCATATTCGCCACTCAACTCACACACTCTTTTGTTTAATCCCACAGTTGCATTTTGCAAAACAAACACGAGTTTTCTAATAAGTAGAAATAAAAATAAAATAAAAGTTTTTGTAAGCAAAGCTCCTCCTCCTTCTTTCTTCGTATCGTTTAACTCCACACGCCGGATTTCGTGACCGATCAGTGCCTATTGAAAGCTGGAAAACGGTAAATGCGGTTAATTTTCAAGACCAGAGTTTGCTTTTGGCGAGTAAGTTGAGGGTTAATGACAGCACTGTAGACACAGAACACTCCTAATTACGACGCAATCGGCACTACTCTCGATCCATATTTCGATTGACACATTGCATGAGCACACACACAGCGGGGTGTATCTATATAATTAATGCCTACCGTACACAAAACTCGTAAAGACTCAATTAGACTGCAACCTCATTGCAACGTCCCTACTTGGCGTGACAAATCACCTAATCTATACTTACATCGGAATATAGAGACATTTTTAATTTGCCTTAAGCGTCGAATGCGTAACGATTTTTCTTATTCCGCAGACACATACCGTTAAAATTATAATAATAAACAAGTCAACTTTTCAGGTATACGTTTCTTTGAATCACAATTCAAAATCCTCACGCATTTTAAAATTTTTATTCACCACAAAAAAAAATTATAAAAAAATTATTTTGTTTTCTTTGTTTTTTATATTTGTGTAAATATTTACATCATTTATAAGTACCTGCAATTTGAGTTTGTCATAAAAATCCACTATAACAAGGCATTGCACTGTAATATAGATTTATGTAGGTGGTTATGGCCAGTATAGTGTCCATGCAATGCTTCTGCACGGAAGCTCCAATTACCACGTCGCCCAATTGGACCGATGATGAATGTTGAGACCTCGATCGTTCCCCAACTACTCCGCCCACTACCGCCCCCGAGTTTTCGATCGGCCCCCAAAAAATGATCGGGGAGATGTGGCAAGAAAGCCTCGCGTGGATCACGCACGGCCCACGTGATGAAGCCTTTTCCTGCCTGAATTGACACCGAACTCACGCCACCTGCGCAGACGCAATCGATTTCGTAAGAAAGGAGCGATCGAAAGTCTCAACGGTTCACGTGACCATCGGTCGTGGTGGAAAAGCGGAGAAAAAGATGGTGGGAAGGGGCGAGCAAAGAAATCGACGGTCATCCATCGTGAGATAAAAGCACGAGTGTTAGCCCATTGGGCAAAGAGGGCACGTCCATGGACTGATGAGTTGACTTAGGATTTATTCCAACCCAGAGGCAAATGGGTCCACACAATCCGTATATAAATTCTTAAAGTTAAAGTATTCACTCCAATAATGGGAATTTTCTAAAAAGGTGATTAAGGGATTGAACAAAGCCCTTCTTTTACGTTCAAACGCTGGGATTAATTAGTCGGTTGAGGAAACGGTGGAACGGAAGAGGTCGGCATAGGAGAAAAAAGTCAAGTCGCCACAAAGGCGCCGTGTCAAAGTGGACGGAGGGTGTAATTAAGAGCTGACCGCCATCATTGACAAGCTAATTTCACAACGGAAACAAATGATCAATCGCTGCGCGAGATAAAGCGGGATTAAAAGAGGGAGAAAAAAAAAGTTGCAATTTTCTCTTTTTATCACATTTAATGAAAGTAAATGAATGAGAACTGTGTCTTACTGGTTTTGATATTATTTATAATTTTCTAAAGTACTAGACATCAAATTTTAATTTATTTCTAATGGCTAGAGTTCACTGTGGGAGTAGATGTCTCTGGGTATTTTGCATGTTTACGTTTTCTGACTTTTAACTTACAGCTACAGGGCATTAC
This sequence comes from Henia vesuviana, assembly GCA_034696185.1. Lineage (NCBI taxonomy): Eukaryota > Metazoa > Arthropoda > Chilopoda > Geophilomorpha > Dignathodontidae > Henia > Henia vesuviana. The sequence continues at coordinate 41,944 of JAQFZU010000150.1, read as the reverse complement.
ACACCCGCACACCATATTATGTATTCTCTTTGCCGGGATGCAAAAAATAATTTCGGTAATGAAAAAATACCTCGAGCAAACCCGCGGTGCATCACAAACAAAAAATTGAAAACTAGACAGTAGATTGAAGACTGAACGTGCCTGTCACATAGCTTAGATGCGAGCGAGCAACCGACAGATCTCGCGGGGTTCCAGATTAATATCGCCCGCTCCAAAATCAACACGCGATCAACAGGATCATTTCTGAACCTTTTCGCTTTCAACAGTTTTTAGAAAACTTATTATTATGTATATATTATATATAATTTTTGCTTTTAATCGTCTTCCTTTTGCTTCACTTTAAAAATTTTCTAATATTTAACTGATGTCCGTAATCAAAACTTGTTAACGCAAATAAAATCGGATTTGAAATTAGCATGTAAATTTCATACACAAGTCAAGGTCTTAATATGTATTAGATGTGCACCAAGTTAATTTACTTACTGACTCGAACCGATGATCGAAAAGTTAAAATTATAAAATGTATCATAATTAATGATTTCCATTTTAAATAATTTTTTTTCCTAATTTTTAATTAATTATTAATTAAAAATATTAATTAAGATAAATAATTAGTAATTTTTTAAAAATGATTAACAAAATAGTATTGTTATACATAATTGATCATCGTTGATAAACAAATATAAATATTTACATTCATTCGTTTGTGATTGTTTATTTTAATTAAACCAGATACAAATTATGCATTCATTTCGCGGCAAAACTACAGATTTTCTTTACTTTCAAATCCGTTTTTCCGCAGATGTGATTACTCACAGGAGTAAACTTAATTTGCAAAATCACTTGAAAAAAGAATTAAAAAGTAAAAATACCATAAATAATTAATAACATAACGTAAATAAAATTAAATATAAACTTATTACCTCTGAATACTGCAAATACAAACTATTAATAGCAATAGTCAGTATAACATTGTGCAAAACTGCACTCATTAGCCTCAAAAGGCAAGAACAACGAAGAAAAAAATTAGAATGTTAAAGCTGAATATTCGTCACAAGGGCATAATATAAGCGAACTCATTGCTTTGCTACCAGGAAGAAAAGGTCACATTTGCTAACTCAAGCAAAAACGAATGTGCAGTAGATGGATACTTTTCCCTCTTTTCTTTTTCTCTTTCTGACCTTTCTTTTTGCTCGCTGAATTTTTCACGTTAAATTATATCAAGTCATGAATTATCGTACCTAATGCAAATGAACCACTTGTGAATAACCTCAACAGATAATTTGCGTGTAAAAAAAAATACTGCTTTTTATGTCTGCAGAATTAACTGATGCCAGTAATGCAAATGAATGCAGTTCTACAAATTAAAATAAATAAAATTTAAAGAAAAAAAAAAAACTTGAAGTGCGATAAAACTATAAAATTTCATCTAAAAACTGGAAGAAATTAAAAAATTAAGATAAAATCTAATTCTTAAAGTTAAATATGAACTTCATGCAATAAATTTATAAATTTATATATTAAAAATATTTTATCTGCTCGAAATGTTTTGGATCAATAAAAAGAATAGAATTTTCACTTTATACTTTCTTTCTTTATTCAATTTTTTATATTTTTAAACAACTTTGAAAACATTTTTTCTGACATTACAATCGAACATTTTCATCTGGATCCTGCGGCTCCTATCGGTACACATCAGGGACGACTTGGTTTTCCTTCACATATCAAATTGCTAAGTTTCCCTTATGGCACAATCCAAACGTAGTATTTATTGCAGTGAACAGATTCCACCCTCGTGATCTGTAAATATGGAAACAAGATCGTCTCTCTGGAATTATTTAATGACTTCTATTCGCCAATTGGTTGAGGTTTTGGTCTGATCAGGTTTCAATTAAATGCATTAACAAAATTGAATAACACGTATCGCGAGTTTTTAAATGTAAAATTAAAATGTTGTTCTCCCATCCCTCGAGGGATCCGAACGATGACTCATAAAAAAAGGTAAAAATAAAGGCCGAGACAAAACTATGTTACAATTACTTCATTACCGAAATCTAAGCTGGATCAGAGGTAATTTGCATAATGAAAATCCACTAGTGAATCGAACGTGAGAATTGCCTCAGTTTATAGCAGAAGAGCTGTCACCCTGGATAAGCGCGAAAACGGGTTAAATTCTCTTGAGCTTAAATGAGGATCACGTCTGCTTGGTGTTAATTCAATGTAACACGAATGCTAAGCTCGTAGTAATGTAAAGTGAACAGACTTGAGTTTCTATCTTTTTAAATCCATTTTCTAACTAATTGGTGTTTTATAAAGAATATTAATCGCTTAACATGTCGTTCTATTCACAAATTAAATACATTGAAAAAAAAATGATGCTTTTAACAATTTTAAAATTATTTTTTTATGCGAATGAAAAATAGATAAAACTGTCAGGAGATAAAAAGACAATTCCTTTTCATGATGTCACCTCAAAGTGGGGAGAAGATACGAGTTGTCAGGTAATTTTCCAAATCACTGATCTCTGACACTGAGATTCGCGCTTTTTGATCGTTTGTTACCGATAATGAGGATGATATAACGATTGATTTGACATTCAAAAATATGTACTTTGCTGACGATGCATTTTTCGTTTAAGTGATTAGCGAAACGGATATGATGAATGAGCCGAAATTGAATCCAGTTTACTATCGCAAATTTAATTGACAACTTACATTTGACTCGCATTTTATTATTCGACTACGTAAAAAAAAAAGATTAAAAATGAAACTCATTTCCATCAAAGAAGATTGAGTGTGTTCATCCATGAAAGTAGCAGACAATCTCCAAAAAATAAATCACTTTTTTCCTTGTATGTATCAACTTATTACTGATATATAACCTTTAGAAAATCTAAATTTAATTCATTTTCTATTGTACAATGTATTTCCTTTATAATCATGTTTAATTAATATATATTCCTTTTCCCAAAATTTAATTATTACGTTTCAATTTCCTTTATCTGGAATTAATTATGATGACTTGTTTCAACAGTCAAGTTACCAAATCCCATAATGCAAGAAAGAACTACAAAAAGAAAAAAAAGAAAATTCTTTTAATGAAAGATTTGTCATTGTGATGAGCAATTAGCAGTTTTTCATTTCTGCCAATTTTTTTTGTTCTCTTATTATTTCTAAGGTATTATCACGGTAAAAAAATACTTTATACAGATTAATATTTTTTAAGATGATTGAAGCTGTGGTTATTAAGTAATCATTTCACATTCACTTGTTTATTTAATATTCCTCACATGTAATTAATCAATCTTACAAAATCCATTCTGTCAATAATTTCAATGATTGGATGTATAATATCATTAAGTAACTCCAATGTTTAACATGCTCTTGATGCCATCTTTGAAATGTTCAAGTAGAGTTAATCAATATATATGGATTTTTTTGTTCACGTCAGCACTAATAAAATATTTCTACAATTGCTTTTTAACCACTTCAATCGAAAGTAGATCTGAAATTCTACTTTAAATTTAATACTTTATATGGAAATTAAAAATATAAATATTTCATTCACAAATTTTGCATTTGAGAATTAAGTAAAAATCTCTATTCAAATCATTAACGAAAGCTGCAAAACATAAGAAATTTAAAATCACTCACTTGTAAATGACTTAATACTTCAATAGTTTTCGTACAGTAAATACGAATAAAGTATCAAACTGGTTTTCTTGCCATAAGAAGATTATATACTTGGCGAAAATTAATCTTTATATTTTCAGGTGCAGTAGAAACATTTAATGTTTTCATCATCCTAATAAATAATTCAAAACATGATATTAATTAATGCAACAAATCCAATTTTTTAAAGTTTTCGTACTTGTCTTGATAGTTTTGCAGTACTTGTTTGGCTTTTTCTGGATTTCTTTTCTTCAGTTCCTGATATCCAGACCAAGATTGTATATAACCAACAAAATCTTTTAATGTCCAAATCATGTCCTGAGTAACGATCCTATCTCTAAAATATATTTCCCATATTATTAGACAATTAAAAAATCGGGTATGGGCATTATAACAAATTGTTATTAATAAAAATTTAATGGTTAACACCATTAAAAAAGTAACTGCTTTGAACTTTCAGTTCAAATTTGTTGAAGCAGTGACAAAAATCGATTGTTACAACAGTTACAAATTTAGAAATTCTATACATTTGCATGCAAATTCGATTCCTGTGCACAATTTATAATGGCATTTACAATGTCATTTAGATTATTGTAACTTTGCTACAGTTTACTAGCAACCTGTATCAAGTCATTTTCATCATGATGAATTCATCGTAACTACTCGTGCATCTTTCAAATGAAGAGAGAGGAAAAATTGTGGAATAAAAACTTCAACTAAACAATTATAAAAAGTTAAATAAACTCAAAGGAAAAAAAAGGAATTTTTTACAGTAATTGGAATAAGTTACTGGTTGATAACCCGTTACTTTTTTAAACAGTAACGAAATGAATTACAAAAAAATTCCTTTCCCAGGTCTCCCGTCAATTAACGAAGCAAATAACATTAAACTAAGAAAAAACCTTTCTTGCTCTTCGTACGGTAATTCCATGTCTTTGTACAACGCATCAACAATCTTTCGGTTTTCGTGCCAACATCCAGCAGTATCAACATTGTATAACTAGCAAATTGAAAATAAAACTGCATATCGAATCCATTTAAAACAAACTATAATTTAACATTCAATTTAAATTTACGTGGCTCATGTGTTCCCTCATCTCTTCACTATTTTCTTCTCCATAAGGTTTTGGAAACCCGTAACAATATAAAGCCAAAACACCACCAGGGTACAATAGACGATCAACTTCCTTGTAAAATGATGGTAAATGAAACCAATGCACCGCTTGACAACAAGTTACGAGTTCAGCACTGGTGTCGGGAAGAGGAATCGCGTCGCAAGCGCCAGTTCTAAAATATAATAATAAAATTATTCATTTTGACATTTTTAAAAAATAATACCAACTTGTAAACAATATTCTTGTTAGTTTCTCGCTTTATCGCTTCTTTAATTTGAGAATCGCTGACATCAACTCCCAAAACATTACTGAAATGAGGAGCGAGTGAACTGGTGCTTTGACCCGAACCACAACCAACATCTACAGCTTGCTTAAAAGGCGGTTTTATCTGCAAAATATTCAATAAAAAGAAATTAATATTTTGTATTTGTCAATTTGACAAACTTTAACAAACTTAAATGGAATAAAAATTTTAAATTTGTTTTTATCAATAATATCTTAACATCATATAATTTTTATATTTTTATAAATGTATTTTAAACCTTGTACCGTACCTCTCTCTGAAATTACCTTTGCCTTAAGATAATCTAAAATATACGTTAATATTATTGGAGGTGCAACTGGTCGATATTTTGCATATAATGCTGAAATTGCAACTTCGGTAAACAAACGACTAGCGTCCATAATAAAACTAAATAAAATGAGCTAGAAACCGAAGAAATATTCAAAGAACTGCCATTTTGAAAGTGAGAATTGAAGTAAGAATATTCTACGCCTCCGTAAGTAGGCAAGTCATTACGTCATATCTAATATTTATTCTCCCACCAGAGATCACGCACAACCCAAACGACGTCATTTCTCAGTTCTATTGTTGTCAACTGACAAAAATGGCGGACGTATTGGATCTTGGTGCGGCCGGTGACGAATTTGAAGTCGATGAAGAAGGAGATCATGGAATACAAAAGCTTAAAGAAAAAGCGAAGAAGCGAAAAGGACGGGGCTTGGATGCGGACGCACCGGTCAGAGAAGAACTTAGAGGTTTTGAGGGAATGGAAATCGACGAAACCGAGAGCCAAGGACCACAACGTTCGGTCGAGGGTTGGATTCTTTTTGTTACTGGAGTGCACGAAGAATGCCAAGAAGACGATATTCACGAGAAATTTGCAGAATACGGTGAAATTAAGAATCTCCATCTGAATTTGGATCGGCGCACGGGTTTTTTAAAAGGCTACGCTTTAGTCGAATACGAAACGTTTAAAGAAGCTCAATCAGCATTGGAATCATTAAATGGTACAGAAATTTTGGGCCAAACAGTGAATGTCGATTGGTGTTTTGTCAAAGGTAAATTTTAAAAATTCTAAGAGTACGAATTTTGATATAAATTATTGTATAAATTTCTTTAGGACCGTCAAAGACCAAAGGAAAACGAAGTGGAGGCGGAGGTCGCCGCAGATAGAAAATTTAAATTTTGTTTTGTTTTAAATGTTCATAATTTTCATCGTGAATTCACATTTGTATTGGAATAATTATTGTAAACATTACTATAATAATTAAAAAATATAAATTTCATACTTGTTTCTCAATGAATGTCGTTATCTTGTTTATCACCTCCTCCGGGGGGTTGGGACGATACAAAGAGTAAAACTGCGATTGATCATTATCCGTAAATAAATTTTCGGCACCGGTTTTTACTTCCATTTTCGAGAAACCACAAATTCAATGTTAATGACGAACTACAAAGCAATCTGGTAACCTATTCATGAAAAAAGCACTTGAATGATTATCAGTTTCCCAATCAGAACAAGAAACTAAAATGCCCTCTAGTGTTCATTTATTTACAATTGCGTAAGAAGGAAAAGATTATAGAAATTTATGTAAGTGCAAATCAAGAATTCAGTTCATTAAAGCCAAAAAAGTTAGAAATATTAAATATACTTTTTGAACGAAATTAATTTTGTTATTAACAATTTAAACAGTTAATTCTCCGTCGATGCTGAGATATATTTTGATCTTTTAAGTCTCAAGCTTGCTTTATTGGTTGCTAGGCAACTAAAGTTGATGCCTTGGCAGGGAAATGATTAATGTATGATCCATCTTAATCGATCGTAATTTTCGTAGCTCTAAATCTCAGTCGATCGAAAAATGAAATTAATTGGAATCCCTGAATTATATTAGAAATAGCAGTCCCTAAAACCGCAATTTAACGTTCATCTAAACATAAATTTTAACATGGTGATAAATAATTAAGAACCAAATTTTGAATTGTGTTCTTCAGTACTATAATTAAAGTTTACCAAATTAAATTTTATTAAAAAATAATCATTACATTTTTTCATTCGGGTTCACTCGAAAGGCAATCTGAGTCCATTTGTATAAGTGAAATTTAAAATAAAATACAATTTATCATTACATATTATGGTTTTTGAGACATTATTAAAAAATAATTAAATCTTAAAATAAGATTAATGTCTTCTGCTTTCTGATAGCTGCTTCCATCAATAACTTCAAATAAACTAAAAATAAATCCCTTTTACTTTCTTGTACCGACCAATATTATTACCATAAGTTCTGTTACATTACCTGGATTTTAATTCGTTAACTACTTTAATCGCTGCTTCTGGATCTTGTTCGTTCAACCTCTGAATACCTGATCTCGATTTTACATGGCCTATTACGTGGGCCATTGTAACCGATTTATCACTGGGAATCGAATCAATTTTCTTTGTTCTTGAATATGGTAAAATGATATCTTGGTATCTGTTATTTAATAAGTTATATTGAGTCGGAGCCCAAAAATGCTTATGCTTAGCAAACCACTGTAAAAATAAAATTTGTTTTTTTTATAATTTATGTTAAAAATTAAATTTAGAATTCTTTTACCTCTTTAATTATTAGCAAAAACTTTTCTGTGTATGGTTCCAAAACAGGCTCTGGATAAATGTAACCACAAGCGGCTAATAAACCATTCGGCTTAAGAATTCTGTCTACTTCCAAATAAAAGGAAGGTAAGTCAAACCAATGAATAGCTTCACACGCTATAACTAAATCGACACTACAATTGTCCAATTCCATCTTATCTGTTGATCCTACCCTGGAAATTACTTAATTTAATCTGAGAAACTCATTATTGTAAAAATTTAATTATTACTGATAAGTGATATTGGCAAATGTATTTTCTTCTCTTGCTTTTTCAATCTGACCAACATTATTGTCAATACCAATTACTTTTTTGAAATAGGGCGACAGCATCATTGTCAACTGACCCGATCCACATCCAACATCAATCGCGGTTTCAAAAGGGGGCGATAACTACGATAACCATAATCAATATACTAACTGCAAACAACTAAACATTTAAATACTGACTTTTTCTCCGAGCATTGTAATTATCTCTGTAATTAATTCTTGTGATGGTAATGGTCTAAAATTGTAATACAAACCCGCGTCGGGATAGAAGTTCATTATTGATAAAGATTCGAGACTAAGGAATGTTATTTAATCCAAGGCTGATGTACTTGTGAAGCGTCTGAAGATTGCACAATACCCAATGTTATCGTATAAACTTGTTTGAGGAAATCTATAACTACCATCTATTGCCATATTCGGGAACTATCAATTTATTGACAACTACAACAATTTTTATTACAAAAAACAAACAAACAGGTGATATTGCATATAGACAAGTGAAAATGAATGACTAGGCGTGTGAAGTAACAATTATGTTGATAAAAATTCACATTATGCTTCGCTTGTAGTTTTATCTAAACCGTCGAGAGACGTTTCTAAGTATTTCTTTTTTGGAGTATCATCATCTGTTGTTTCGGTATTATCCAAAGAAGTTTCCAAGTAAGGTTTCTTCTTTTGACCTATAAAAATTTATTTAAAAAATTGTTTAATTTTAGCTCAAAATTCAAATAATAATCTTTACCCATGAGTGGCAGTGTTTCTTGTGATAATGACTTCTTGGATTCATCTAAAGACTTACCATCATCCTCAGGCTGCATTAAAGTTTCATAATCTCCACATTCAACATACACATTGTTCATCAACACCATTGGTATTTCAGAACTCACTTGTCCTCCTTTTGGGCGTGCAAATGTTAAATAATCCAACTCTTCTTTCGATACTGATTTCTCTGCATCTGCCTGTCGCTTCTTCCTTTCTTTGGCCTAAAAATGAAAATTTAATAATAACATAAATTCAAAATTTCACTTTCGACATTTAAAACGTACTCGTTTTTTGCATACACATCGACAGATACATAGCAAAATAATTATAAGTAAAAGAACAAATCCACCGATGCATCCTCCAAGTATTAAACCCATTTGCCAGTTACGTTCAGCAGCTAATTCGTCCCAATCAACACCTTTAAAAAGATATTTCGTTTTAAAATGTAGATAAGCTTTTTGAATTATTTGGAAATACCAACCCCAAGCACAGAAAAATGAATATGGTTTGTGGCAAGAAACTTTTTCGATTCGGTTGTTCAAAAGAGCCGAACAGCCCCCGCTCGGCACCCATTCGATAACTTGAACACGAACTGGCGACTTGGAATCATATTGATACTGGTAATGTCGAAGTAAATATAGAAAACTATCTGTATCAGAAGATTTTACGTAAGAAGTTGTGGCATTTAGACTCTGAAAGAATGTAAAGGCCCAATTAATTTTTGAAAAAGTTAATTTTTGTCAAGATTTTACATTGCAAAAATATTCGGCTTCCCATTTATCGAATTTACCACCAAAATAATGATGACATGCACTTCCAATACGTTCCCAACCAGGTAAGCAATCAACTAAATAAATTCAGTATTTGAAAAGTTTAGCAAAAGCAAAGTTGTTTCTATTATTACCATCAACCAACGATTTATCAGACTCCAAGAACGGCCAAAAAGCAATTTGAACTCGTTTTTCGTCATCAAATTGATCGTGGATCCTTCCAGATACGAACATTCTGTGATTATATCCCCACCAGTTATTCGTAGCATTGACAACACCATTCCTACAAGTAAAATTAATTTTTTATTAATTTTTGAAAATTATAATTATTAGTATTAGTCTTACTCTTTACTGGGAATCGCAGCCTCAATTTCAAAATCATTTGCAGGATTTATGAAAACATTTTCAATATACGTTTGCCCAGTACTTCCAATTAGTACCGTTGACTTGTATTTCTCGGTGTTTGCAGAATTATTTAAAAAAGTATTATGCCTGTACAATTGAACGATATTTCCTCCAGTACGATTTACATCGAAACTGGAATGTAAAATATGATAACCAGTATTATTAAAAATGTAATTTCTGGTGAAAGTTGTCTTAATCTGAAATTTAAAAAAAAAAAAAATTTGTAATTAAAAATATCTTTTCCAGTCAATGCATATAAAACACAACCTGATTTAAAAATATAACAGGATGATAAGACACATTGTTGAATGTGAAAGCATTATTATTGATGACAACTTGACCAGAGAACGGATGGTGACTTCTTACAACGAGCACTGGATGGTTGACATTTTCAGTGAATAAATTGTTAACAATTGAGCCTTGAAGTGAAGATATTCTAGTATCTGATTCGGCTGCAATACACATTCCACCTTGGTTATATTGAAATAAATTGCTACTAAATTGTATTGAATGCGTGTTCCGCAAATTGAGCCTGACTACGCAATCAGTGGATGAAACATTCTCGGCAACAGCAAAACCATTTTTCATAAAAACATTTGAATTAATCGATAAAGAAGGATTAATTTCACCAAAAGATGAATAATAAATAGCACCAAGAAAATTATTTTCAAACTTATTATCCACAAGTTTATGATGAATCACGTCATCTAGAAAAATAGTAAATAATTATTTATAATCACTACTTAATAATATAATTATATTTACCATAAGAAACAGTAATAGGCGGGACGGAAAAAATTTCAGCAACAAAACCGTGTAATTCACTCGCGACACTAGCAACAACTTGGATACTAAGTTTTGAAGACTGCGTTTTAACTATTACTCGGCCTTCTCCTATATTTCCTCGCAGTAATTTTAACTCCTCTTTATCCTCCTCCGAAATATCGCCATCAAAAACTTTAACAAAATCGATATCTTGGCCATAATTCCTGAACATATTAAAATGCAAGAGTCTAAAACCCAAGTGCTGAATTCCCTCAAAAACTTTAACGCAAATCGATGGATGTGACCGATATTTGTAAAAAATAAGAACACGATCTGTAACACGAATCACTTTATCGGCATTGCATGCATCAGCAATTCCAAATAACTCGGATGGAAGATGAAGTTGTTGCAAAGGCAAATTAAGAGGAAACACAGTTTCACTCGTATCGCTCCTAAAATCCAAAACGTTTACTCCAATTCCTCTGATATTTGAGAACCTAAATTAATAACATTAATTAAATTATTTGATTTTTTAATTATTAAATAAGAATAAACTTACTGCGTATTTTCGATATAGATATGAGACAATGGAGAAACAAACGTGATACCATGTGATGCACTATTCATTATTTCACAATTGACAATCTTAGGCAATTTATATATTGCTTGAATCGCGGAAGTTTTTTCTCCATGTAGATTTCCAGCTCCACTAATGAGAACATTATCCAAAACAGATTCTGTCGTTATTTCGTTATCAACATCATTTATTCCTCTGGAACTAATTTTCCTTTCGTAATTCGGTGGTGCAAAAGTTATTCCACCCCAATAATAATTGTGTTTGGGCGCAGGTAAGCAATAAACAAAAACAAAATGTGAATCAACAGCGCAAGACTCAGGTTCAATACCGAGTCGTTGAGGACATTCGTTCAAGGATTCTTCCTTTCCAGAACAAATAAATGGGTTTATCCAAGATTGGATTCTATTATAGAAAGTTTCTTCCAAATCATATCTCCTTCCAAAATGAACAAAGGACTGAGTCGATCCTACATCATCGTTCAATTGATTACAAACAACTTCAGCATTTGCTTCCGTAAAAGCAGAATCGCAGACAGGTATCCATTGACTTAGAGTGTCATTAAATACTTCTAAAAATCCTTTTTGAATATCATCGCAATTGCCCTTAAAGCAGAGTCTAACACCACTATTTTCCGATCCATTATTATTATAATTATTATTATTATTGTTGTTGTTCTCGTCTCTGGATAGGTACCGCTTGGATCTGTGCGTTGCTGGCCGAAATATGATCATTTCATCTTCATTGCCTTGCGCTATTAAATTTCCTAAAACCAAAATTCCAACACCAGGATGAAAACTAATTTCGACTCCGGGTTCTATAGTAAGAGTTGAATCAGGCATAACGATCAAATCTGACGTCACTGTGTAAGGAGTGCCTTTATTTTTCAATGTTTCAGTACCGTAGAGTCTTCCGCCCATTTTGTCAAAGAGCATTATAAACGGCACTTTTTCGTGAGACAATACTTCGGGATATAGCGTTGCCTCCCTAAGAAATGGGATAAACTCGACAGAAGCGTAAGTGCTCGAATCATCGAAATCTAAAATTCGATTCGAAATTTCAGACACGATTCTAGTGCCCCACCAATTCTCAATAGCATTCATCGAATTCTTCATCGAATTTACTTTGATACCACACACAAAATCGTAATCGAGGTTATTGGGACCCATGAAGTTATTTGTTACGTTTATAAATTGCAAGCCAAACACGCCCATACTGTAGGAATAATTTCTGAAATCGCTACCCGATGATTTAATGGTGCCCGTGTTGTTTACGACAAAATTGTTTTTGAAATTCGCTTCGACTTTGTTGAATAATTTAGTGTGGCTGTTGATATCCAATGTTATCAAACGTTTTGCTGTGTTATGTCTGAATGCATTTCTCGATAACCACATTTCCTTTTCGACTCCGCTGATTAAAACCATGTCCTCCGGACAATTGTTTTCGGTGAACCAATTCTGTACCATCGTGAACTTGGCGAAATAACCATCAATAATAAATGCAAAGTTTATATTTTTAGTAAACACACATTCTTTTATGTAAATGTCATGATATGCAGGTTCTGATGTGTTCCAAACGTGCGGTAAAGTGATATTCAAAGCCGTCCCTTCATTCAAGTCCAGTCGGGAACGTATAATTCGCCAATTGATTATTTGTTTCGAGTTTAGTAAATCTTCCGAAGTTTCAACAATGCCAAAATTATTTTCCTGTATGAATGAATTTTCGATGATGTAAGAAGAATTTACGACCAAATCGTGATCCGAATCTGTGAATGCTGAATTGACGTTTAAGGCGGCGCCTAAGTGTTTTCTTATTCTCGTCCCAACAATTTTTATTGACTGATTAGAAACTCTTGCGTTCCAATTATTTTCGTCATCGATCGAATTGTCGTGGTGGACGACTTTGACTCCATCGAAATTGTTATTTAATTCACTTTTGTAAATCGTCAATTCTGGATTGCTGGCCGTATCAATATATTGCTCGTTATCTGCAAAGTAAAATTGAAACTTACAACAATATCGGTTTATAAGTTTTTTTAACTACTTACTTTCTAATGCAGTGAGATATAAAATAGCGCCTCCGAGCGCTCTGGGACCGAAATTACATATAACTGATAATTTTGAAAATGGAGCAATGGTGGGAAAAATTGCAGTGTCCTCAGTCGACGTCCAAAACGTATCGCTCGAATCTGCATCGGTAATTTGCAGAACTTCGGTGCTGTTTTTCAAAATGGGATTCAAAATCTGAATTCCAAACACGTCTCCTGCATTCGTTCTGAATCGAACTCGAGTTTCACCACCTTCAGCCATCGGTTCGGTAATAACAAAAACACTTTTCTCTCTTCTGACGTCGATAACCAACGGATGTGACTGTGCCATCGAAATTACAACCTGCCTTGTTTTTATATCAGGAGACACCCAAGACGAAAGCTCTTCCCTTTTAGTGCGCGGTATAAACGGATCAAGATGTATCCCACTCATTGTATTGTTCGCAATAGTTACATTATCAGCGTACAGACCAGGTGTGCGAGTAAAAATTCCGTGTCCAAAATTCGATGTAATTGTACTGTTTCTCACTTTCATCTTGTCATGATTATAAAAATAATCATGAAATACAACTTCTAAACCGGCGTGAATATTATTTCTAATTAAAAGGTCACGAAAATTATGATGCATTAAATCAACTTGCAAAGCGCTGTAATGCAAATTAGTGAGTGAATCATGAAATCCAGCCTTTTCGATGGTCACGAATTCCAAAACAGCTTCTTCAGCAGCCAAACCGAATCTCAGTCCTGCCCAAGTAGGTTCGTAACATCTGACGTGAACGTCATTTTCGTGGGTACACGTATTTTCGATATCGAAAATAGTGTCAAATTCGCATTCACCAATTTCTTTATCTAAGAAATGACACTTAACATTGCTTGCTATTATGTCCGAATATACTGTTCGTACGTTTCTCGGTTTTAACATCCAATCATTCTGATTAAACTCCAATCCCATTTGATGACATATCAATGCTGCAGCTTCTTTAGTCCATCCGTGATTACACACTGTGCCCCACTTGTCTTTTACCCTGATTTCCAATCGTCCTTCGTGAATGAAATGAGTCCTATCTTCGCTAATGCTCACCAACCGCGCTTCGGTTGTAATGGGTACGACATTTGCTGCATTAGATGTAAATAAAACTCGTTCGTATTCCCTGGCGCCTCTGATTTCAAGTTTTCCTTGTACCATCATTCCTATCCCAGGATCAAAATGAAGTTGAACGTTGGGCGAGATCATCAGTATGGCTTGTGGTTTGACATAAATATCTCTCTTCACTACATAAGTGCCTTCTGATAGTCTTTCCCTGCCTGATAAATGACCACCAATTTCGTTTGATCCAGCTGCATGAAACTCATCGATGTATGCTTCGTTGAGATCGGATACGAATAAAGTATCTAAATCGCTAGACACCCGTAAATATGGCTTGTATTTGACGCAAGATAAATGGTAACGATGTTTACAGTCGAATATACGTTGATAAATTCTTCTAAGGTCGGTTGTACCATAAGAATTGTGAGTACAGTTAAGAGGACGATATGGACCGACCACTAAAGATGCGATTTCGTATCTAGACCGCATGTTAATCAATAAATTTCGATAAATATCGACATTTGGCGAAGCTACTATGATTGCAGCAGCTACATTGCTTCTTGAATTAAGCGACGGAAAGCGATCTCTTACACTATTATCGTCTAAATAATTGTGAGTAAATACTAAAGAATTATCAATAGAGGAAGGTACGTCGAGTAAAGCTACGAATTGTCCACTGTTCCTTACAAAAAGATTTTCCCTGACTTTTATATTAAGCCACGAATTCTTTGAAGTTGGAGATAAGCATTTGTCGAAAACCAGACACTCTCCCTGGTTATCGCGAAATTGATTATGATCGACAAAGACATTCGTGTCAGATAGAGCCGCTATTTCCACAGAAGCGTGTTCGTTAGAAAAAAATTCGTTGTTCGTGATGTAAACTTCTTTGTTCTGTTCTTCGTCGTTGTTTCCGGATTCGATTTTCAAAGCGATGTTAGGACAGTGTCGCAACATATTCATTGTGACATTGACGAAATCTTGATGTCCAATTTTTAACCCAATTTTTTTGTTCTTGAAAATAATTGAACTTGCTACCAACGTTCGGGTTTTAAATAATTTATCCACGCCTCTATTTTCCATTTGTATAGATAGGCCATTTTCTTCGTTGGACGATATTTCTGCCAAAGTAACATTTACACGTCCGCTGATAAGTTTTACATTTATTCCATCTCCGTCATTAGTACTTATTGTAGATTCACTAACATTGACATCACCCGATCCACCATTTACATATATTCCACTGAAATAACGATTTTGTTTTACTATTGATGCACCAACTTGAACAAAGCTTCTCATGTTCTCAACATAAACTCCAATGCCGCCATTGCGTTCGACAGTGCTTTTGGTTACTTTCAAGTCACTAACTTTGACTTAAATAATTTAAAAATAGTAAAGCATTAATAACAAATTAAAAAAAAAAAAAATTTAAAGCTTACTGAAATCGACATCCACTTGAATCAATACTTGACAATCGGCCGACTCGATCATTTCAATATCAATGCGCATAAATGATCCGGTGGATGCAATACTTTGAGGTCTTGTGCTGTTATTTATCCTAAACTCCATCAATAATGGACTCGATTCTCTTTGCCCATCTCGAATAATAATAATTCCCGAATCATTAACAGAACTAGTAATTTTTAAGAAATGAATCGTAAATATTTTTTTATTTTCGGTTTGAAATTCCTACGTAACCCGAAAAATATGTTAAATGTCGATAATTGAAACTATGGATCAACTTACTCTGTAACACGATACCGGATGATAATTTACAGACTGATAGAATATAAATTGTGTTGGATATTGTTGGGCAAAACCAATATCCGGCGAAGTGCAAAAATCTAGCGGTTTTTCTTCAAATTTTACCTCATTGAAATAAATGTAATGAACTCCATTTCCATCATTTTCCATAATTTCCGTGTTTTCGATGAGCACTGAACCAGTTGATGTATTTACGAAAACTCCATGCCCTATAATTTGGCTGTAAGTTTTATGTCTTTAATTCAGATTAAATTATTTTACCTCTATTTTCTGACAAAATACTATCTACGATTTCAATGGATGATCTACTATCAGATATATTTATTGCGTTGTATTTTGAATGTCTGATAGTTATGTTATGCATTCGAGGAGCCACACCATCAATTTGTAGCGCAGACGTTAGTCTCCCTCGTCTATTATTTCCCGCATGAAGAATATCGACATAAGTTAAAACCGAATCAGAAATGATCTTTTTCTTTCCCAATTCGTGATCAGTTGTTTCCGATGATTTGGAATTGTGAAACCAAATTCCATTCCAGTGATTCTGATTCGGTTGACTGGTGTTTAGTTGAGGATGGCAACGGATGCCTATCAATGAACGAAAACCTAAAAAAAAAAAAAAAAAAAAAAAAAAAAAAAATTGCAATTTCAATTTTTCCGATTTAAAAATTTCTTACCGCATACTCCTTTCCCCATTCTTCTCTTATTCCAGTTACATTCCTTCAAACTCGTTTCATTTCCGTCACATCCTGGTGAAATAAATTCAACAGATGGCAGACTGGACTCTGACTGAAGATCGAACCACCGATAAAATTCACCAGATGTAAATCCGAGATTTTTACAAGTCACATTATAATCAGCTTCAGTCCAACTAAAAGAAATTTACATGCGTAAAATAATTAGAATATTTCTTAAAAATATACAAATATTTGTTTACTTGAACGTTGTGCAAACGTTTCTCCATTTGTTATTATGAAACACCTGCAATTTGCCTTCGAGTACGGTCGGGCCATCAACGAGACGAATATCCATTCCACTAAATTCAGCTTTATCAAAAAATTTCCCTTTAACACGTACAAACTGAATGCGATTATGCGCAGTCCCCTAAAATTAAAAAATACCGATTTTAAAGGTGTCGATTTCAATCGCACCAACCCCAAAAATCCATAATTCAATTTTAAAATTACCTGAGCTCTTAACGTTCCTCGGACTGTTATTCCTACTCCCGGATGAAAGTAAACTACAACACCAGGTTCCACAGTCAATTTTCCATCTTCGGTGATCAGTACATCGTGCTTAGCTACGTATGGAGATTTATCCCTTTTCCACACTTCTTGCCTATCCACATAGCCAGCTATTTCGACTATCGGCGCAACCGGAGGTATAATAATCAACGCCAGAAATACTAAAACCGCCACAACTCCGTCGCACCTTGCCATCATCTTTGATTTGTGACTCACGTTTCCCTCGTAGGACTTTGAACCATGTCGCCAAAGGTAGAAAAAAAATTACCGTTCCACTCCCACCTAGCGATAACTGCTCACTAAATTCGTATTTTATCTCGAGAAAATTTCCCGCCTTAAATTTCTGACGTAGCCAGGTGAGTTCAATGTGAATCCTGCACAAGAAATATCCCCATTGCCTACGGGCCCATTCCAGCGTGTGTTGCGTAGCAACTTGACTAACGCTTTGCTGACCTATTTTGCGTCGCTCACATGAGTTTTATTATTATAGTGCTTTTCGGTTGTCTTGGAAACCGGTTTTATGGACAACCTGGAACGCCTTGTCGAGTTCCAACTTGTCACATTCCTTTTAATTATTTGCTCGTTGGGATCTTGCATGAAATAGGCTGTAATAGAATATTGAGGGAAAATATAGTAGGAAGGAAACAATGAATTTCCTAGCCTTGGCAATGAGGAAACCAAACGTCTCGTGACCTGGCCACACCCTCGCCGATTAAAGCGGTGCCTCATCGCCACCCAACTCTTTCGATCGATTTTTATTTTGAGATAGTCCAGAATATTTAATCACCAGTTTTTTAAAGCTTATTATTTGTTATGTATTTTTTATTTTTCCTATTTTTTATTTTTAATTTTGTGAAATTATGCAATATTTTTTTTACCTTGCTGCAATATGGGCAATCGCCGAAGATGACATTAAAGCTCAATCGACTGGATGGAAGCACTTTTAACCACTAAAAAACAATTGAATCGATTTTCTTGTCAAGTGTTAATGATTTTAGATTTTTCATTTTGCTCACTTCGTAAAGGCAAGTGGAATGAAAAGGTTGTCGACATCGACTATCATCACAAATTTTATCCGGAGAAATGCCATTAAGATGATAAGAATAACATATGGCACATGCTACTAGAAAATCCTATTAAATAAAATTAGAAGAACATTTTTACACGTCCATGATTCGATAATAATTAAATATTACCTCGTTATTCTGTTCCTTAGATGGAAATGTGATTTCGAGCACATTTTGCATATTTTGCAATAAGCCTTTGTTGTAATCCCTAATTAAATTTTACACAAAGCAATAGTAATAAATGAGATAAATAATTTCACTGATGACTAATACCATTTTTCCAAATTTGAATTAAAGCAGTCACGAAGAGGAGTTATAGATCGATCCGAGCCTAGAAATGTACACTCGGGAATAGTAAAGGGATTATATGGATCAACTTGTATCTGGATAGATGCACTTGCACCTAAAACAATAGAAATCAATATATTGTCATATTCGAAATTAGAATTTATTATTATGTCGATTTACTAATGGCTAAGCGACGAATTTTATCTTTCCTAGTTGGCTTTTCCGGTTCTAAAATCCACGCATTGCTGTCTAATTCGTCCATTACATCCCAGAATTGTTGAAATGAACAAACGTATTTGTAAAATTGTTGTTGAATATCACTCAAGCAACGAGACTACAAATTTACAATTACAAATATTATTTTGATTATATATTAGTGTTAAAATTGTGTCGTTTACAGGATTCCATTGCAAATCAAATTGAGCGGGCACGTCAGTAATGAATTTTGGAGCATCATTAGGATACTACAATCAAAATTATTAATTCATAGTTTAAGTCATACAATTTATCACTTTTATTACATTTCCTTGTATTTCTATAGTCATCTCGTGTTCTCGACTTGAGCCGTCTATTTCACTAATCTTCAAAACATTTAAATCTTCATTCACATACGAGAACCTAAATTTTAAAAAAGAGTTAGATTTTAGTTTAGAATTTTATTACAATACTTAAAACACCTTGACCATCCCAAATCGTCAATTTCTTTTAACAACTGCAGTGAATACGAATAAGTAAAACGATTATTTGATATTGACTCCTCGGCCATTTCTTGTTCCTATAAAGAAAATGTTTTTAAATTATTGCACTAAAGAAATTTTGCAAAAAATAACATTACCAAAATATTTTGAAGCTCTAATAAAAATGTCTTCAAATCTGAACACTGGTTCAATCTCTGCAATATATATATATATATATTCGTCCTTTGTAATAAAAAATTAAAAACATATTTAAAAATTTATTATTCAAACCTGTTTTATTACACTCATTTTTCCTTCTAATAAATACTGTAATTTCCAATGTCCTTGGATTTTTGTATTTCTTACATCACCATCGATTGGCAATTCAATAGAAACCGGAATGTCTTCTTTCTATGAATGAAAGAACATCAGAATAAACATTATTCGTTTTTAAAGTCACTCATTCGCTTACTCCAACTGAAATAAATCCGTCGAATGCGGTGAAGTTTGAATTCCGAGGAATTAAAAGAGGAAAAGCCAAGGTAATTTCCATTCCCAGATCAACGGCCTTTTTGTTAGCATTTAGAGTACTCATTGTCATTGGTTTGTTAATTTGCCGGCAAGAAGCGTAATAACGAAAAGTTGACTTCACACAATTCCTGTTATAAATATGAAAAGGCAGTTAATGCTAACGAAAACTGAATTTCAAAATTTGTAAAGACCGGAAATTTTTTATTCAACATAAACCTATTATTTACTTTCACACTTTAAAAACCACACGATTTCCGGCGCGAAGAGCCTCGTTGTGACTTTATCCACAGTCCACATTCTTTGTTTAGTGAGGTCTTAAACCGCAAGAAGTCTCTCACAGTCAGCGATTAAACTAATAAGCGTAGCCGGCGTGAATACCACGAGTGATACTCAAACCAAAACAATTATGATTCAGTTGTTTTGTTGACCTCCACGTTGCCGAAATCTTTCTCAGGCCATCTGTTAAGGAGGAGGTTTCGTTGTTTCGTGACTAGTTCGATACGGTTTGGTGAATTCAAAGTTATTTTTGCAACCTTCATATGAGCCTATACGAACGAGTAAAATCTGAAAAAGACAGCTGATTGATTTGAACCAGAATGGAATTTCACTTCTGCTAATTGAACTGACCAGGGACCTTCAAGCAGACTGTGTAACCAATTCTCCATGTGATAAGGTAAGATTTCAAACACAAAAGATATCCAGCTTAATATATGTTGATGCATTAAAATTTTATTATGATTTATTAATCACATGCTGAAAGTACAATAGAGTAGGATATAAATTTTTGTTTTGGTCATTAAAAAATGTATATTTATATCATACTGTTAATCAATATTTCTGAATAGGTCGGCTAAATGCAACGAATGAAAAAATAGATCACATCAAGGCAAACTAACATTGATTTCCTACGTGTTTATAACAAAGTCCATTCAAAGCCAAAACAATGGATTCATGTTTGAGTTCAGAGGAGGGTAAATAATTTGTTATTATTTCTGGATTGAAAAAATATAGTATATTTTACGGCCAGATTGTAAAATGTTATTTTTGGTCTTTTAAACCTCGATCAGCTTTACAGTGATTACTCAGGTTAAAAGGACAGAAATTAATAACTTTAATCACTATCTGGCCTAATTCAACAACACAGTTTTTTAATATTACTTAATCGTAAGATAATTTGAACTCTAAATTTACTTTTTTCTTTTAGATCTTAATAGTCATAACAAGATGCAACTTATGCAGGAAATAGTAGAGGTAAGAATAATGCGAATTAACCTCAATATTTATGGTGTAAAACCTATAAAATATGAATGCATTCTTTCTTTGTGAATTTAATGATATTAAAAATTCCATGAAATTTTCTTGGAGAAAAAATTACTTTTACACATTTAAAACCACAAAAAAATTTGTAAAAAATAATTTTAAAAGAATAAAAGGATGTGCTTCAGGTATTTTATCCAGTCAGCGACCTTCATGCTGACGAAAAAAAATATTTTTTAAAATGGTGAATCAGACTGGAAATAACAAGTTTTTATATCATTGGGAAAGTTAAACCAGCGATTTATTTGACCATTTGCCCTAATTAAATTCACAAACAATGGTGCATTTGTGCTCTAATCGTCTTATATTTCAATTCAAATAAGACTGAAAGTAAAATGGCTTTAAGGAATTTTTAATTTCGTCTCTAGTTGCAATCAGCTGTCAACGATATGAAAACTGCTTTTACTGGTGCGATGCAACAACTCGGATCCATTCAATACGACGATCAGAATTTAAATGAAAAAATTAATCAAGCTAAAGCTGAACATCAAAATCAAATTGCAGAAATTATAAAATTAATGCTTTCATTAAAAGTACGAAAAAAACGATTAAATTCATGTTTACGTCAAATGATGTTTTCAAGTTAAATTTTTCCATTTATAGTCGAATTTTACTTGCGTCAACGAACAAGTGCAGCAAATCCAACATCAGCAGCAAACAAACCAATTACAAATTCAAGGCGTTCTTTCAAAACAAAATTTACTACTCTCTGAATTATGCAGGAGTGGTATTATATCTGAGAATACTAAGTGAGATTTCCAAACAAAAAATTTATTCTCATATAACAATTATTTTATTTTTTATTTCAAGACAACAATTGTCTTATAGTCATTCCCCTATTGAAAGAACATCTAGCGGTTGTCACTCGAGCGATTCGGGCGTTGCTATGCTTTTAGAAAAAGTCCAAAATGCCTTTCAGTCATTATCACCCAGTGATCAAGACGTTATATCTGTTTCCGAAACATCTCCGACAGCCGTTTCTGACTTTATGTGTGGTCAGTGACAAAAGTTTTATTCTCGATTTGAGTTGGATATAATTATTGTCTTTTATAAAATCGACAGACTCTCAAGTAAATGAATATGATTCAGATTCATCATTAGTGACGGCAGCTAATAAAAGCTTAAGTCTGAGCACCTCTTTGGCTAAACAATGTGGTTTGGAGTTAGATAATTTTGATTCGTCGAGTGAAGATGGAGAGTATTTAATGGAAGATGTAGATTCTGATTTACAAAAAAAAGTAAATGAATTTTTGCCATCACAGGTAATGAAGTATTTTGAAATTATCGTAATAAACTTTTGACTGAAATTGAATTTTGCAATTAGATATTAAAACTTTCACTGGTGACCAAAGAAAGTGCGTGTTGTAGGACCAGTTCTTGCAGGGAGAAATCAAAGTTAATAAAAACTCCAGATTACCGTAATAGTATGTTATTAAAAACTTAAAATATTTTTTAAAAAATGTATTTAATGTTATTTTTTGATTATTGGAAATTAGATCAACGACTTCATATAATGATGGATTTATTGGAATCTGAGAAAAAATATTGCAAAACATTGTCAACTCTTCAAGATACATTTGCAGAACCGTTAAAACAAAAACAGATTGTCAGTTTAAGAGATATAAAGTAAATAATTTCAACATTTAAATTTAATTATTCATCAGTTTGAATTAAATTTTTTATTAGTACCATGTTCCCCGAAGACATTTCTCACATATACGAAAGACATTGCATTTTATTGCACAAGTTAGAAGACCGTTACCAAATTTGGAAATGGAATGACGCAGTGGCAGATGTTATGGTTCGGTTCATAAATCCAGAAGAGGTGAGATAAAATTAAAGTAGTAGTTTAATGTAAAATTTTAATTTTTAATATATCTTCAATTTACAAGACTGATATTTTGCGATGGTACACGAGTTATGTGAACGATTTCCCAGAAGTGTTAAAAACATTTCATAAATTATGTAGACAATCAGGAGCATTTACTAAATTTTTAAAGGTGCTGAAGTGTGTTGATTTGAAATTGAATATTTTATGAAATTTTTGTATTTTTTTTTTTTACTTTTAGACATGTCTTCAGCAGCCCAATTGTAAATGTTCTGACCTTGGAAATTTTCTTTTGGCACCGTTGCAACGTATTCCACATTACGTTCTCTTTTTAAAAGTATTTGAAATATTATTTCAATTATAAACTTGAATATTATTTTTAAATTATTTGTTGCTTTATTTAAAGCGTTTGCAATTGTATACCGATTCAAATCATTCCGATTCCAAATTACTGAGTTTAGTTTTGAATCGTCTTGACGAGTTTATTTCTCGCCTCAACGATTCGATGGAACATTCATTTCAATTAGTAACAGCTCAAATCAATCCACAAACTGAAATAGAGAATTCAGTGTAAGTTAATTTATGCGTTTACAAAAGTAAAAAAAAAAAGATTAATGAACTTTTTTAAATATTATTCTATAGCCGTCTTGAACTTGAACTTTTAAAACAGAATGAATCTGCCGAAGACATTCCAGTCGCAAATTTTGACATTCAAGTCGAGGAAATTTGTAGCGGCAAAGCAAACTTAAGATCAAAAACATCGCGGTCAAAATGGCAAACTCAGACTTTAGAGCGCCCTAAAACTGGCGATAAATTTGATTCTATCAACAACGATTCGAATTTCCATTACTGCTCAGGGCATGAATGTAAATGTCATTCCAAATTTTCTAAATTTGCAAGCGCTGCTAATTTGCAAGCGTGTTCGTCGTATGTTAGTCAAACCAATTTGAAGAATTATCGTTACGTTAGTGATGACATGACTTGTAGTAGTTGGCAAAGAAAAGATACGGAATTTATTAACTTGGATAGATCTGAATCGCAACCGAAAGATGATGTTTGCTCCACTTCGAATCACCAGTCACCAAAACGAAACGAATGCAACGAATTCAAAGAAGGCAGCTCCAGCAAATTTTGTGGAATTGGAGCAGAAGCCATAAACGATGCTTTTTGTGGACCAGAATTAATGAACGATTTGTCATGCACTCGCAAAAAATGTTCACCAATTCGGCCTTTGAGTAAAGCTCGTTCTGCCCATGCAGTCCACGAAATTGTTGAAGCTAATAACCAATGGTTAGACGAAATTAGCAAACCGAAGATAAGATCAATGGAAAAGACCATGGGAAAAACGGAAAAGAAAAAAATTACACTTCGCACTTTGAAGAATTTATGGTTCTTTAAGAAGAGGTATGAGAAGAATGTGTCGAATAAATTGCTAAATAATAATAATAATATAGAAATTTCACCTAAGAAGACTAAAATAGATGTGAAACGGCCAATAATGGAGTGCAGGCCATGCCCATGGGAAACGAGTGTTTAAATATTGTTTAATGTTTCTTTTGTTTTGTAACATTTTAAAACTGTTTTATACAATTTTATTTTTAAGTTTTTCATTTAATTGAGTTTTATAATATCACATTTCTGTTTTATCACTTGTTTTGCACTTATCTTTCGCACACGCTTGCTTAACTTCACTATTTCTCATCGTCTGTGATCTGTTGTTAAGGTAGGCTAACCAATTGTAATTCACATTCACAATGTTTCACTTACATTTTCTTTTTGCTCAATCATTTTACATAAACAGCACTAATGCTTGAATAAACTCTTAATTTAATTTTTATCTACTTACAGACATCATGGTGCTCCTTTAAAAACCATGGACAATGGTACCTACACCGCTCACGATGCATTATTTCCTGTTATTAACGATGACAAAGCATTTTCTGGTCTTCAAACTCAATAATTTTAATTGTTTTAACTCTCTTTTTAACATTCTTGAAGAAATGTTGTGGCCACTACTAATTATCTGCGAAGATAGAATGCACATTTTTTTAGATAGTTATTTAAAACTTAAAAAATATTTGTATCGCAAGAAAGTTTTATTCAATTAATTTTATTTCTAATAATTTATTTACTTTTCTGTACATTTTTGGTTTTATTAAAAGGTTGTAATTTTTACTTTTTTGTTTTGACTTATTGTGATATTTTAAGCAATTAGGTTTTTAAAATTATTTTAATGTTTATTAAATTGATCAAAATGTCTTTATGGCCCAATCCCTTTAAGACTAATTCCAACTCGTCTTACTCTTTAAGGGTTTTGACAGTTAAATTAATTAGCAGATGGCGCCACAGTCATAAATGGCGCTGTCTGCTATGCTAAGTAAAAATTTTGTACAAAATTGTCAAATGCAAGATAATCAAATAGATAACTGGTTTTTTTAACCACTGAATGGATGCTGAAAAGCGTAGGTGAGTCGTAGGTCATTAATTTGGATTTATTCTTTTACATTTTGAATGTACAATTTCGACCAATTACGTGTTTTAGCGTTTGCACAACGTCGAACAAGCCCGAATTTTAATGCCGCAGATGATGGGAAAACGAAGGATATGAGAATAAATAGGTTATAAACGTCAATTTTAACTGCAGGGATTAAATGGAAACGAACGAAATGGATATTTAATTTAGGACTGTTAATTTTGTAAGTATAATTTGTAAAATACGTCATTGGATTAACCACGTTTATTTTTTGTCTTTGTTTTCATTCCAACTGGGCCATGCACAATCTCTATCTTGAATCAGTTGATTTAAACCATTAACAATGTCAACTTACGTCTTAAAATTTTTCTTACATCAGCAAAAGATCATATTAATATTAATAATTTTTTAAGCCCATAGCATTTAAAAAAAAAATTTAAATTATTTTTCATGCACAAATAGCATTGCCCTGCTCTCATATTTAAATGTGAGTTACAAATATGAGTAATGACGAAATCCCGTTCGACATTTTAAGCCTTGACCTGACTAATAATCCCAGTGGGGAACAGGTTTGAGTATAGTAAAATTGCACAGTAAATGCCATTGGGTTTGACCACTTGCTCATTACTATATTTCTCGAACAAAAGGAATGCACTTAAAATCATGAGAAGCAATTAACTACTGAAACTTTATTTATATTATTGACACACAGTATTGATGAGTAATGTGTCATATGAATCACTTACTTATCTATTTATTAATTCAAAGCGTGAAAAAGGCAGCACTTGTTGAAGATGAGAATTGAGATAAGCTGAAAAACTATTACGTTGAGTAAATTAAATACCATCAGCTTTAAAAGTTGGTTTGAAGAAATGATTCAAAGAGAAAGTGCACACTATAAAGTAAAAAATAGATTTAACAAATTGTGATGAAACCGAACTTGGCAACGTTTAAAATGTACCTTTATTTTACTTTTTGTTTTTTTTTATGTGATTTAAGTTTATCTTTTAACTGAAACTTGTAAAGCTACAAACATCTGTTTAAACTCAGATTACTTTCGAAGTTGTTGATGGAGTTAAATGTAATTTTAAATACCAACTTTCAAAATCTCAATTTTAAATCGTAAAAATCTAAAATATTCTTTAACTAGTTTCTATTACGACATCTAAAATTCTGGTTTTCTATAAAGGTCATACGTCGCATGTATGACATTCATTGGTCACTCCCTATAAAATGATGGATTTGTTGTGTACATCCTTTTTTCTGCACGCATCCTTTACTTATAAAATTTAAGGATTTAAATTAATTTTGAGAGATAATTTTTGAATTTTTTTTTCTAGATTGCTGGAATGAGTAACGAAATACAATGGATGTTAGTGTCGCAGTCAGGGGCCGAGTATCCACTGCCACAAACGATGATATTTTTAGGAAGAGAAGAATGTGATGTGACATTGCAAGTATGAGTCATTTTGCTGCAACTAATTTATTACTAGCAAAATTATTATACATTTTATTTTTAATTTGGTTAGTCGCGGAGTGTTGACAAGAGGCACGCAGTCATTACTTACGATCATTATGAAAAACGTTTTAAAGTGAAAGATTTAAATAGTGCCAATGGAGTAAGTATAGAATTGAAATAAAAATATTCGGGGAAATTTATTTGCTCATTGACAAACATATTTATTCTGATTTCAGACTTATGTCAATGACCTTAGAATTCCCGAACAAACTTACTTGAAATTGGAGAGTACAGATGCAATTCGATTTGGTTATGATATCCTTTATGTTATTTATTTAATTGTAATGTTTTACTTGAATGTGGTTATTATCTTAAAGCGAATCTTCCTCGTTCTTATGTAATTCTTACATAATTTTTTTAAAACAAAATGGTTGTTTATTTTTTTGATTGGAATTTAAAAAGATATTCAGTTACTTGTTTATTTTTGTTAGTATCTGAAATTAATTTGAAAAATTCTAAGGAGATAAGATTAACATTCAGTTATTATTATAGTACCGTAATTTAAAAAGTCTTTCCACTTAGCCTTCCAATAACAAAAGCATTATATTCATGAGCACTCATGCTGAAACGGTCCAGTGTTTTCAAAATTTATTATTTTTTTATCATTTTTCCCACACTGATTGTGAATCACAATTGATGATTAACAGTTCGATTAAATTTAAAAGAATTTTCTAAACATTTAAAAAATGAAAGGAAGAAAAGGAAACAAGGAATTCGCTGATGATGTACCTTGAAGTAAAGTCAGGTTAAAGGCAATTTAAAATTTCATGGTGCAATATTAGCTTGCTTTTGAAAATTGCACGGATGAAGTAATTTAGTCACGATGATTTGAAAATTATATTTTACTATGTGTGCGGCAATATTTCATTTTCCGGTTTTTATTTAGTTACACTCTGATTGCCTCGAGAAGTCTGACACGGTTTCGGTGTTGTCTTTTGATTGCATTTAGAAATTTCACACAATTTTTTTTTGAAAAATACAGTTTGGTCGATATATGCACTAGGTATAAAGCATGAGTCATAAAATATAATGGCAGTTAAAAAGGAAAAACTTGTATTCGTAGGCGTGAGAAACAAGTTGGATGTAAAATCAGAAAAAAAGCTACGTAATTGTATATGATGTCATCTTGAGGTCATTTGTGTTGAGGAAACTTGTTGCTTCTATCCGATTGTTTTTGCTTTTGTTGCTTTCAGTTTATTTAGAGTGTGACTTGAATGTGAGTTAAATGTAGAGCGCACTCTCTAATGATAATAAGTGAATAAGGAAGACATTTTTTGAAGATAAGAATTCTTAATATTTTTTAAATCGAATGATTAATTCTTTAACAAAAACCACATCCAACTGTATACCACATTAGGAGTCTTCAACAGCCATCACAACAACAACAACCCCATGATAAAAGCGATTCGTATCAGAAAAATTGGATTGGCAAAACCGAGTCTGATAACGAGGTAATGTCGAAATAATAAAGGGCATTTTAATTATAGTAATTGTTCAGAAAACTGTAGTGTCCGCACTTATTCTAACTATCCATCAAGTCGAGTTAATTAAATTTTTACTTTCTACCATA
Source organism: Henia vesuviana (assembly GCA_034696185.1). Taxonomy (NCBI): domain Eukaryota; kingdom Metazoa; phylum Arthropoda; class Chilopoda; order Geophilomorpha; family Dignathodontidae; genus Henia; species Henia vesuviana. Next base: position 13,287 of record JAQFZU010000150.1, on the reverse strand, counting down.
CAAACAGGGCGGATGCGTCAGTGCATGAACTGATATTTTGATTGTTATCAACAAAGTTTTATAAAGCTCGTTAAAAGTCCATTTGTAAAAATAATGACTTATTAGATTTACGTTTTAAATATAATTTTTATTTTATCTTAGACAAGGGATAAGCAACTTAACAACAGCGAGCTTCAGAAAATGGTGGTTGATGAGGATTTCCTTTCTACTTCGTCCTCCATGAGTTCATTCGCAGCGAACAGAGTCACTGATTTATGTAACAACACAGTGGGCATTCCAACAAATAGGTTGCTTGGCTGCACCCAACAAGGCGACCCAACTGGTCCACAGCCTGCCCACACTGAAAACCACTCCTTTCCCAACGTCATTTCCAACTCCTTGAAAGGATGGCCTCAACTACCTGCGAATAGTGGACAACTTCAAGTACAACTTTCACGTTCCTCCACTAGTATTGCAGTGGATTCCGATCTAGCTTTAGCCGAAGCATTGAGTGTTGCATCTGGAATAGTGGCAGGAATAAAATGCAAACTAGAACCAGCAAGCAGCAACACCAGTCTCCAGTCAGCTTTTTCGGGCGATTCACTCGATCAGTTGGGGGATAATGGAAGTGGTACCGAAAAACAAGAGCGATCCAAGTCACTGCCTGCAAATAAATTAGATTTGATTGCTAATAATTCAGGTCTGTTCGCCTTTTAAGGGTCATTTATTTTTATTTTGAGGTTGTAGCAAATTTAACCTAAATTTAACCACGTTAAATATTGCAACATGATAATAAATACTAATTTGGGTTGCGGTAATTCGTTGCTTTGACTTTGATTTCCATAGGTTTAAGGTAAATGAGTCAGAGCTGCTTTTGCTACTCGCACTGCCTCGGAAGCTTTCAATTGGTTACTTTCGGTTGTAATCGCTTGAGGTGGTGTATAATTGCATACCGTAACCTAGAGCTCACCAGTGCGTGTATGGGTTGTTTTAGTATTGTAACTCGCTTCCCCTTTTGCGGCCCCGGTCTATTCAAATGAATCGGACGTGCATAACCTCTTCCTGTTTAACGTTCATTTAAAAGTTGAAACGGTGCCACGTTGATGGATAAAATTTGAACATTGTGTTTGATATTATGTTCTCATTTTTTAGAAGAAGTGATCTTTTTGTTTTTAATTAGTTTTAATTTTGTTTACTTTTGTTTTTTTTGTTTGTTTTTTAGGTAAAGGCGCTAAGAACCGTTCTCAAAAAATTGTTGATTCTGGGAAAGATGGTGTGTCGTCCGATATCTCTTCACCCACTCAAAACCAAACAACTTCTCCCACAGCCTTTCAGCGAGTGCCACCAACTGCTTTTACCATCGACTTTGATGATCAGAAGGATGCGAATAAAGTTAAGAAATTGGATATAAAGGACAGTATCAGTAAATTTGCGCCTCTTAAATCTGAAATTGAACGACTGGGTCACAGAAGGAACTCGAGCTTGAGTAAAGTTGACGAACACAAAGTGAGTACAAAACGTCTTTTATACTAGTTCCGTAGAAATTAAATTGTGATTAAAGTAGAAACTCTTCGTATATTTAATTACCAAATGCAAAATGAATATGATATTTGTAGGTTTTAGAACTGTTTTCTGGTGAAAATGGAGGTCATTATAGACGACAGGTACTTGATGAGTAAGATAAAGAAAAAGCCTTCAAAAACGCATGTCAATTCACACAAATTTACGGATATTCACAATGAGATCTACTGCCAATATCCTACGCCTTAGCATGACATTTATTTTAATTGCACAGTAATATGTGGGTGGTGTGATTCTGCGCTTGAATTATTGATAATAGAAAAACTTTACCATGACTAAAAAAAAATTTTTTTTTATTACATTTACTGATGCACTCTGTTTTGCATTTTAATCTCACATTTTAAAATTAATATTTAAAATAAAAATTAATTTTTTAAGTAATGAGTAATTTAATTTCTTTCCAGTTTAACAGCAGTAAATGTAAAGGCGATCAGTTGAGTCCAGAACTCGGCAGTGAAAAGGATTACATAAACACCAATCATAAAAAAATTGCTAATTTGCGTCGAGGTTATCATTCCGAAGGTTATTTTTCGAGCGACCAAGATGACGATCTCAGTGCAAAAAGCGATTTGATGGGTTTAAAAAGATCGAAAATAATTGATAGAGGTAAAAATTATTCATATTTATTGAATTTTAATTTTTAAATATTAACATGTTTTTTTTCCTAATATTTCTTAGATTCTATCCAAGTCAGTGGTTATGTCCAGCAAAATACTGCTGATAAAAATAAACTGAAGAATAAAGAAACCAATAGGTGTGTTAATTCTTCAGCTGCATTTCTCATTAATAAAATGCTCAATAGTAATGTCAAAGACGAGCTTCCACCCATAGCAGTCCGAAAAGGCATTTCTCCTCCAAAGGGAAAAGTTTCCGATTTTATACCGGTTTCTAGCAAAGAAACTTCCAGTTATTCACCATCTCCATCCAGCGACGACAGAAAAATTAACAGACCTACAGCATTGCCTGTCAAGTCATCTCAGCTCGACAGAGCAAGTTGTAAACGGATGGGAAGTCCAACCAGAGCTGGTAGGAGTCCGGCGAGCAGTCCTGGTCTTTTCACCAGTTCTGGGAGACGAAGTAGTCCAGGGAAAATGGGAATTGACGATGCTAAAGAGAATATCAGTGAATCGGGAACTTACACCATCGATAAAGAAAGTCCAAATTTGGAGTTGGAAGAAGCGCGGAGGAACATAGACAGAGTATTCGGAATTACGGTGGAGGAAAATGAAGATGAAGAAGTCGAAGCTGTTATTTCTGGTCCGAGAGCACAGTTTTTACAAGAAATAAGGGCGTCACAATTTAGCCCCGAGAGCGAATCTTCGAAATCGAAAGTAGAAAAATTTATTAATTTTAATATTGTAAATTAAATTTCTTGATTTTCTGTCTTTAGGCCGAAAGTCATTCGAAAAAAAGTTCTCAAAAGAGTTCGCCATTGTGGACTCCTGAATTGTCGGTTTTTCGAAATAAAACTTCTCCAGCGTCGGACTTTGACGGGTCTTCACAAACGACATTGACAGCTCAGAAATGTAATTTTGCGATAGTTATTAAGTTTTGTAGATGCTTTTATAAATATTTATTTGACTTTATTGCAGCGTTATCGAATTCAGGAACTACGGTATCTAACGGATTAAAACTTCATTTTTCGGATAAACAACGACCGAGAAGGAAGTTGCCTACACCGCCCGTAGATAAACTTCCATTTTCGTTAGCGATTTCCCGAAACAGTGATATTCTCGAAGATGGTGCTAGTAGTGGTAGTGATATAACCACGCACAAAACACTTCACGTGACCACACCTACCGATGCCGCCTTCGACACCGAAAGGCATTTACGGGAAACGGAAACACTTGTGTCCGCGATGGAAGCGCGAATGGATCACAAGAGCCTATTGCTGGCAATGGGTGGATCTTACGAGTCACGCGATTCAGGTGGCGAATCGGATGTGGATACGAGCACAGCAAGTTACTGTAACGATAAGTCGCTGAAACAGGATAAAAACATTGGTAAACGACTGAGCAGCCAATTAAAAGCCAAATTGAAAGAATTGGACAATGCGATGCAACGAAGTGCAATACGGAGTCCATCGCAGAGGACGATTGGGACTCAAGCCCAAGAACAAGACGTTGCCCGATTTTCGGATAACGAGACTGTGAGTGTTGCATCGGATATTTCGAGCAGCAGTGATATCAGCGGATCACCAAAACCGAACCGAAAACGGTCGGACAAATTGCAACCGACCATGAAATTCAACCGTGCGTTTAGTTTGCGAAGAGCGAGATTAGGTTATTGTTCTGACGGTGGAGATGAAAATAAACTGAAAAAAACACCGAGTCGCACTGCCACGGTCGTGACTCAGATCACCCGACCGAAGAAAGAAGAAAAGAAAAGCGACACAGGCACAAAAAGTCGCCCAACAGTTTCGGGGTCTGTAAATTTAGCGCGAAACGATGGCGGAAGGTTCAGTTTACGAGCTGCAAAGAATCCTAGAAGCCTTTCGTCAGGTAAATCGGAGGAATCGTTAAAGTCGAAATCTCGAGCTGGGACATCTAGGACAACCGCCACGCGAAGTAATTCAACGCTGTCGTCTAAGGAAACGGAGATGAAAAATTGGAAACGGAGGAAGGAATACGACCCAATGAAAGCAGCAGCTGAAGGAAGGAAGAAGGATGCGGCTAAGAAAACGGGAACGAGGGAACCATCTAACCATGCCGTTCCAGCTAATCTCCAACGATCGGCATCCTTTCACGGCAGCGAAGGACTCCGTGTTCGAAGGACGTCTTACATATCTGACGATAATTTACCACCAGGTGTCGAACAGGAGGCTGTAATTAATGCGGTGTGTCAGGATGATGACGACGAAGAGGACGATGAATATAACGCTATGATTCAAAGTGATTTGTGCGGACAATCGTCAAATAAAACCGTATGAATTATTTTTGTTTTTTTTTTAAATAATAAATATATATTGATTTTATTTGTTTTTTTTTTTAGATTTCCGTTACTGACGACGAATATCCGAACGAATATTTGACACGGAGTCATGCAGATTTGTCGTGGAATTCAACTCGTTCGGCTCCGGGTATTGCGAGAGATAGGCATAATAAAAATAAATTCGAAGTAAATTTTAAGAATTTATAGAAAAGATATGTTAATACGGTTTTGGCTTTTAATCTTTAAAGGCATTGGATAATTTAGTTATTACAACAATATACCAGTTATCTGCGAAATTGTGCGTTCAAACGGAATCAGTTCTAAAGAAAATCAAGTAAGAGTTTATTTAATTTTTTTTAACTTTTTTATCTCGATTAATATTATTTGATGAGATCTTAATTACTTTGCTTTGATAACTTAATAGAGATCAGTCTGCATCTAGTAGTGATTCCAGTCATTACTTACAAGAGTGGATCAGTACTTTTAGTTCACCAGATACGCCTATGTCTCCAAACACGAGAAATATATCTCGTGAATTAGCAGGGACTTTAAAGAATCTCAAGAAATTAGAAAAGGGCTTACAAGGTATGATTATTTAATAAGAAAATTAATGTTATTTAATTTCGAATTAATTTTACAGTTCTGGATAACCTGACATCCAACTCTTCTCCGAAAAAGTATAACGGCGTCCAAGAAGATGCGTTTTATTAATTATTATTTTTTTAATTTAAAAATAAATTTGAAATTAATTTTGTTTATAATGTTTATTTCACATGTATTTTAGCATAGATTTTGTATTTTTAATTTTGCTTAATCCAAGGATTCATAATGAAACTTGACTGCAACTACTTATTAATATATTTCTACCGCAGAGGTCACATGAATTGTTGTTTTCAGTTAATTTTATTATAATTATATATTTAAATGGTTTGTAGACAAAACAAAGTGAAGTGCGAGATTCAATATTTATTGTCAGATGGATGGACTATTACTTCCGGTGGTGATAGAAGAATATTCGTACATTAATAAAATTGTCCCAGTATGAAGTTTTAGAACAATTTTTTTAATGTTTTTAGAAGTGTGTGCCTTAAGAATAAAAGAATATTCGAAATTTAAAAATAACCATTCTCGTACTACTTTGACAAGTTTTGAGACCTTGTGTATATTAATTATTTGTGTTGTAATAAATAAAGTTGCATATTCATATCGAATGAAATTTCTTTCTCATCGTTTAAAATATTGTTTACGCATAAATAAAAAAAAACAGGAGTGATAGCCATCAAACAATTTGCGTAATAATATACTACCAATTACTTTTGTATAAGTGTTTTATACAAATTATTTCATGATCATTTTAAAAATAAAAAATTTCCTTGGTTTATAAATGCACGAACATACTTAAGTAACAATATTATTTATACTTTTAAAACGAAAACACTGTGTAATTGCTTTATTAAAATACATATTTGATCCATAAAATTTAAGGTTGACAGGTTAGGTGTAATTTTTTATTCTGATTATAATTTATATACAAAGTTTCATAAAAATATTTAAATATATTGATCTGTAAATGTATTAAAAATATATGTGAATTAAAAAATTATGAAAAACATGAAAGGCAAATTGCTGAATCAAAATGTTGTTCATATCTGTAAAGTAAAGCCGATGTTCAACTGTGATCAAAAAGTAATTTTATAATATATAATTACGATATCATTGAACAAAGTTGACAAAAAATTCCTGAACAACGAATGCACTTTTGAGAACAGTTTTCGCAGATAAATTTCTCGCAGAAGTTGCAAATCGATGAATGATTTATATTGAGAGCAATTCTGCAAGATGTGCACGAAGTTGGTAAGTCCAATTGCTTGTTACAAACTAAAAAAAAGTTATAAATTTCAACAATTGTATGTTATTATTTTATTTCCTTTCATGAATAAAAAATATACCATTGGGTATCGAATAAAGTTGACCGTTATGATCCAATTGAAGTTGTCTGTACAAGACTTTTGTCCGAAATTGTTGCAAATTCGGGTTTTTTAATTGATTTTCCTCTGTCTTTTTCAGTTTTTCCTCTTCTGAAATTAAATCTTTAACTATTAATAATACTCGATGCTAAAAATCTGAGACAACTTACCATGGTAATTATGCGGTTTCAAACTGACAAAAATGTTATTAGTTATTTTTTTAGGTGTTAGTTTGTCATTAATGTGATATTTCGTCTGTAAAAACATAAAATCTGAAAAATGGTGGCATCTTTTAGTCATTTTTACTTCTTAAACTTTGGTTATGGTGTAATTATAAAATTCGGACTGCACGTTTGCTATTGCTACAAAACTAAACTGGCGCCTTCCTTTCATTTGTTGTTCTCTTTCCAACCACTAGAGCAGATTAATTCCATAGTGGCCGGTAGATGTAGATGCGAATCTATCAGGGAATCTATTCTGATCACGATCCTCCGAGTATCACCAGGCCGCCAATATGCGATGGTTTTGGTTTGTTGATTGTTTGGATTTGGCTGATATTAACTTGTAAAATGTGGATTTGTTTTGAATTGTTTAGATTTTATTCGTAGAAATTCTCGATCTTCTCGGTCTTGCTTATAATTTCTTATATTTGTTAGGCCTTTTTAATGTTTATTTGATGCTTTTAATATAAATATATAAAACTTTATAAAGCTTTGCTTTTGATCACATTTCATTTCTTTCCAAATTTTAATATTGTAACAGACTATATTTTCTGTAACAGTTTACACAGTTTTAGAAAGGAGTTTACACCAATTTAAGTTGTGTAATTGTGAGTTAATTAGCTTTTTAAAGCAAAAATTCGGTTAAAATCTTAAAATTTTATAAATAAGAACGGTTTTGATTATGGGTTGCAAACTCTGGCTGTTTTCGTTTACTTGGGAAACCGGGATTTTCCCGAAAATTTACCCAATTTAAAAAATATATTTTAAGAACAGTTTAAAATTGAATTATTTATTTATTCAATTTTTACACATCAGGATGTACAAAAAGGTATAATGTCATACATTAATCATCAGTTTTAAAAGGCAACTGCTGTAAGTTGCATTATAAAAAGTAAAGATTCGGGACTTTTACTTCTCCTTTTATCACTTTTAAATAGGTATCAATCAAGCACATGCGCAAACTCTTAAAAATGCATTTTATAATTTATTTTCTAAACATGTTCACGAAAAAAATGACTTTAGGCAAATTCTAAAAGTCAGTAAAAGTCAAAAATAACTTATCTAAAAGGGAATTTTAAGCTTTGAACGCAGCTACTGCCTTTAACAGAAAATAAAATTTAGAAATTTTTATTTTTTATTTTACATTTTATTAGCAAAATTTATATTTACTTTTGCAACATGTGCTGCGTTCACAGCACCATGATTAGAGAGATTGCGTACCTTTTAGATAAGTTTCCGTATCCACATACCTTTGTAAAGCCAATCGTGGCTAGTATTATCGTGTGTAATAAGTTACCTGATTGGAATAAATTCCGAGTATTATTTATTTGCCACTATTTCATTGTCTACTATTTCGCTATCATACCACATGAATAAATCACGTGGTATTTTATCTATACATATTTATCAATTAAAGTCACCCGACTCCGAGGCGCGACAGAGTTAAATGGATAAAAATATTTTTAATGCAAATTCAAAAAACTTTATTTTTCCCCCTTTTTTTAGGGGGGTGTGCTTGCGATCCCTTGGTCCATCGGCTCCTCCCCACCCTCCCCCCCCCCCCCCCTCCTCGGGTAGGAGATTGAATAGACCAGATCACAAGGTTAAGCAATTTCTGCTACCAACGACGCAATTCATAATTATAGCTATCGCGTAATTAGATTTGATATCATTAATCACGTGATTTTTACATCCTGGTTAGCTGAATAGTACTGAGTCTCAATCTTGGTACATGATGTGCTCGTGATCATTCCGCTTTTTATCTCTCGTTGATAATTGGCACAAATTTAGGTATATAGAAAAATAAACAATAATCGCTTTGTACAATAAATCTATCACAAATAGTGCGCAAACTTTAATCTTTCTCCAAACAATGAAAATTAATCTGTCAGAATAAATTCAATTTTATGTGATTATAAATTGGTCTGTTACATTAATCTGTTGATGATTTTGGTTTATATTCTGCAATTGTACGTAATGGTTAAAATTAACTTCGGGAGTTTCCCGTAACATTTTTTTAAATGAAAACATTGTACGTAATGTGTTAAAATTAACTTCGGGAATTTCCCGTATCATTTTTTTTTAATGAAAACATTGTACAAAGCCTTTTTGATTTTATTTAGTTGTATAAAAGACTTACACTGAATAAAAGTGTTAAGAGTCCTGTTTTCATTTAGCTATTTCATTTGCGCTTCTCATTTCACCAAACTGTAAGACTTTCTCCCACTGATATTAATTTAAAAAATCGTTATCTAACTAAAATAAAAAAATTGAATTTTATGTTTTAAAAAAAAAAACATTTTTTATCCAATTGAAACTTCCGATTCACTCCCTATACATTTGATTGGTTGATTCCCTGCTTGTTATCGTCATAAAAGTACTGTTGTTGTTACGTTCTTCCATATGTCTCGATTTAATTTTTCAGAATATGAATATGTTTTGAGCATACTTCGATTCCTGTCTCCAGCTAGCTGCATGGCGATAGTAAGATCTTTCCCAGATGAAAATAGGAAACCAATCAACCGCCAATCCCTATTTATGATTTCAGTTTCAGTTATGCTGCACAACTGATAATTTAAGGGAATGCCCCCTTTGACTAATATATATATATCGAGTCAGATAAGCAGCAATAAACGTTACACTCGCGTGTAAATAACAAATTCAAATATTTGGTCAATCAAGGTAAATTAATTTCTCCTTTTTATAATATTAATTAAAGTAATTAATATTATAATTTTTATTATAATATTTCAGTTTGACCTTTATTTTTCTGTGACTACAGTCCAGCACAACAATGGCAAAAGTCGTGTTCATAATTGTTCTCGTATTTTTGAGTTTGTTTGCCCAAGTCGATGGTGAAATAGGTACTGTAGTTGCAGGATATGGGCTATGCCAGACAGCTTGCAATGCAGCATATGTGGCTTGCTGTACTGCAGCTGGTGTTACTGCAGGTTTGTAATTATTTAATGTTTAACGACATTGTGCCTAAATTGATTTTTTATAATTTGGAATAGGAACGGTTACTCTTGGAGTTGGTGTTCCAGCCGCTGTTGCTGCTTGCAGGCTTGCCCAAGGTGCATGCATGGCTGTTTGTGCCAGTGCTTTTCTAATTGCTCCAGTTCCTTAAAAAAAATCTATTATAATATAAATTTTTTTTAATTATTGTATTACTTGCGAATGTAATGACTAATAATAAGTGTAAGTTAATGTCTTAATGATTTTTGTTGTTGAGTCATCATAATATTCTGTATTTTTGTAGCCCAAAAAAGCCAGTAAAGATGATTAGAGCAAACAAAACCAAACAAGAAAGACCATATTTAAATTATCTTTAAGACCATTTGCTTATTGAAATAAATAAATTATACTTTTAACTAAAGAAAAGTGAATTTTATTAACTACTTGATTTACAAGAAACTTGACATTTAACAAATAGTCATATATTCAAATGAACACTTACCTTTTCAAACCAAATCCGCAAATTCAGTCAGAAGACATCAAATTTCAACAATAGATTTGAGGATTCGCCAAGTGTAAAGATTTGGACTTCACCACAGAGATTAATCTATAAAGAATTATTAGAAGTTTACTGACTGTTAAAATACACTTTGCTTAATATTTAATTAGTTATTTAAGTAAACAATTTGTTCTGCTCATATAACACTTGTTTTTTTTCTATCCATTTGACGGTACTGTTTAATCACAGGAACATTTTTTCTCGAAACAGATGGTTTTTTTAGTTCTTATTATTTTATACTGTTGTTTACTTTCATGTCGTTTAACGAAACTATAAAAATTTGTTATAAAATGTATATGTATTTCTACATATATTTTAGTAGCAAAGAAAGATTAGATGCCTCAAATGATGTGCCTATTCTAACCTTAGATGTGTGGTTAAATTCCATAAGTGAAATTTTTAGAACAATGTCGTGATTTGGCTCCTTGTCTACTGAATCGATTATTTTAATGAAATTTAAAAAACAGAAATTATTTGACCTACTTTTTTCCTCTTTCCTTTTTTTCCTTAATATGCAAATCTCAGCTTCCATTTCAGATTGGCGCAATCTCTACGAACCAGTTTCTCTCCTTGCTTGAACAAAAGTGCCGCATGTGATTCCCGAAAGCTACGACCCCAGGAACCCTACAGCTTTAAAAAGACTTGCACTCTATTTCAACTGCCAAGCCTTGACCCAAGTATCCTCACATGATCATACAAGAAGAACCTGCTGGGCTCTGTAATGACTAAGATATACAGTACAAATCAGACATTGGATGGAAGAAAGACCGAGACCGCTAGACACCACAGACATCACCAAAAGTGACCAGAGAACTCTCTTCGAACTCGCCCATGACTTCGCTACTGTAGAACACAGGCACATGCCTCATCCAGAGTCGGACCCACCAACAGATCCCCGAACATATGGCTGAAGACATTCCACTCATGATAGTTTTTCTAATCACTTTTTAATAAAAGCCATGCCGTAAAAATGTGGCTTGTTAAGTTCTTCCATGGAATCAATTTTCAAGATTATAATCTGCTTTACTTCATGTATATATCGATCTCTTTTCTATGTATCCAGACGTAGCTGCTCATTATTTCGTAATAATGGGTGTGACGATACCAAACGTAGATACCAAAATTAGTCGAAAAGTAGTAAATACTGTCGATACTTTGATAAAAGTAGTTGTAATCGACTATTAACAGAAAGTATCGATTAGTATTCCATTTTTGAACATAAAATATCAAAATACATATTTAAAAATCATATTCTGCTTGCATACAAATGAATATTCTCACTTTTAATGTTATTAACAAATCTAAATTAAAAAAATTAATTAAAAAAAAAACTAATTTTATTTAATTCTTTCGCTGAAAAAAAAACAGACAAATTTTTTGTAATAAAGTTTTATTAATTCAAAACAAATTTGCAACAGTTTTAAAATTCCAATCAAAAAATAAACTTTTATTCAGAATATTTTTACACAAATAAATAAATAAATATATGATTTATAATCTTAACTCAATATTCGTTTACATTCGATACTCTTTTTGACTATTCAGAGTCGTATTAGTATTAGTAATCGATTACTCGATTTAAAATATCGCTGATGCAACTCTTATAAGTTGAATGAGGGAATTTCCCGTTTCATCAGCGTATATAAAGAGTGAGATTAACAGCAGAAAATGAAAATAGATATTGGAACCACTCGTTTGTAACAAACATCCGAATTTGGTCAATCAAGGTAAGTTAATTTGGCTATGCTGGCTGCAGTAATTTTTTCTTAAATAATATATAATTAAAATATTTCAGTTTGACCTTCATATTCTGCGACTAAAATTAAGAGTAATAATGGTGAAAATGGGATTTATAATTATTCTCGTACTTTTGAGCTCGGTTATCGAAGTTAATGGTGGCATAGGAAGTTTTCTTGCAGGGTACGGGCTATGCCAGACAGCTTGTAACGCAGCATTTGTGTCTTGCTGTGCCGCGGCCGGCGTAACCGCAGGTTTTTAATTATTTAGTATTCAATAGTTTTAAGAAACTAAATCGATTTACAATTTGGGACAGGAACATTTACTGCAGGAGCTGGTGTACCAGTCGCTGTTACCGCTTGCAGTGCTCTGCAAGGTGTGTGCATGGCTTCGTGCGCCGTTACTTTTGCAGTTGCTCCAACACCTTGAAATTTTAAAAATTTTTTCGTCATGATTTTAAAATTTTAAAATTATCATTTATTTTACAAATCACGAATGTAATTAACAAAAAAAGTATAAATTAATGATAATTGGAATTTTTTTCTATCAGAAATTAAATAACTGTTTGGTTTGTAATACGAGGAATAAACTAATTATTTAGTTTTTGAACATTTACAAAATTTCTTAAATTTATGCAAATTTTAGTTCTTACAGAAATTACTTAAAATCACTTTTTTCATTTTAAAAAGGTGAAAGTACTGCGATTAAGGAGTTAAAATAAAATATACCATATTTATTTTCTAATTAATCGTTACTCTTGAATTTCTGCCGCATTCTCAGACCTAATTATGTATGTAATATATGCTGCAATTATCTAACTGCTGTAGTGCCGAATAATTTTTAATAAAATTAATTTTATTTTGATAAGATTTTATTTTTACTATTATCGTACTCATACTTGTAATTCTCAAAATTAAAAAACAAAATTGAAAAATAAAAATTATGAATTAAAATAAAACAAACATTAAACAATGCTGCAAAGTGTCTGTTTTATGACACTTAAGTTTATTCGGAAAAAATTGTAGTGGAGAGATAGAGAGACTCCGTTTTTTGTACTTTCTCTTTTTTTTTTTTAACTTTTTTTACAAGTTAGTGGTGATTGACAAAATGTAAAAAAGAGGAAAAAGAGCGGAGGCTGTTTCTTAGCTGAATTCAACTCCGAAACAGTTTCCAGTTGTAACTGTTATGAATATAAATGTACATTATACAATAATCACTATCTTTCTTATTTTATTCGATTCGATCTTATTTCATCTTATTTTATTCGATTTGATCTTATTTCATCTTATTTTATTCGATTCGATCTTATTTCATCTTATTTTCTGTTCTATTCTATTCTGCTATTTGATTTATTATT